>MU685542.1:0-10279 GCA_026770625.1 Nicotiana glauca
AAGCGACATCGTTTGGGCCTGTATATAGGTAGGCCGGTGTCTTTTCCTTTGGGCCTGGTCTGTTTGGTGTTAATTCGGTTGATGAATTTTGTGATTTGGCCCAAATGCTTTGTACACTATTCTTTATATTATACCTTATATTTTGTATTTTAATATTGTATTTTATTTATTATATATTTTTTTTGTATTTTTCTTGTATTGTATATATTTTGTTTTTCCTGTATTTTATTACCACTGTATATATTATCTCTTGTATTTTGTATTTTTCTTTTGATTTTCTAATTTTCCTAGAATTAAGAGTAATTATTTTATGTTTTTTTTGATATTTTCTAATTAATTCAGACTGTATTTTTGTTTAAATTTCCTTTGCTTTATTTTCAACAAATAAAAACAAACACTGGTACTTCTATACAATGATCAACAAATTTCACACAAAAATCATTTTTATATATTTATTTTGGACTTATTTGCTTGGGGCAAAAATCACGTGCTCACACCAAGTCTCTGCATCTAATAATGATTTACTGACATAATAAATTGTAGATTGTTTACCTTGGTCTTCACGAACTAAAACAACACTTACCGCTACTTCTGAGACAGCAAGATAGATGAGCAATCTTTCTCCAACCTTTGGTTTTGCAAGCAACGACAGATTTGACAGGTATGTCTTCAAATTTTTGAGTGCTTGTTGACATTACTCGGTCCATTCAAACAGATCTTGCTGAAAAGAATTTCAAGAACTTTTATGATGATTTGGAGATAAATCTCCTCAAAGCTGCAATTCTTCATGTCAACCTCTACACTATTTTTTTACTTGTAAGTATGTCAGGGATTTCTTCAATAGATTTAATCTGCGGTGGATTCACCTCAATACCACGGTTAGAAATAAGAAAACCTAAAAATTTACCTGATGCAATAACGAATGCACATTTCTTAGGGTTTAGTTTCATATTAAATCTTCACAAGATCTGAAACGTATCTGATAAGTGCGATATATGATCCCCTAAATGTTTAGTTTTAACGAGCATATCGTCTATGTAGACTTCCATAGTTTTTTCCAAATGTTCTTGGAACATCTTGGTCACCAGTCTTTGATACGTTGCACCGGCATTTTTGAGACCAAAAGGCATTACTTTGTAGCAGTAAGTCCCCCTCTCTGTTATAAATGAAGTTTTTTCTTCATTTAAAGGATCCATTTTAATCTGGTTATAACCTGAATATGCATCTAAAAATCTTAACAACTCATGTCCTGCAGTAGCATCAATTAGTTGATCTATATGTGGTAATGGAAAAGAATCTTTGGGACAAGCTTTGTTAAGGTCTGTGTAATCTATACAAACTCACTATTTACCATTCTTTTTCGGTACCACAACAGTATTTATCTATACAAACTCGCTATTTACCATGCTTTTTCGGTACCACAACAGTATTGGCTAACCAATTAGGATAATTTACCTCTCAGACAGACCTAATTTTTAGTAATTTTTGGACCTCATCTTGAATCACCTGATTTTTAAAAGTTCCTTGCTTTCTCTTCTTTTGTTTTACAGGTGGATATGAGGGGTATTCATTTAACTTGTGAGTTATTACCTCTGGTGATATTCCAGTCATATCAGAATGGGACCAAGCAAAACAATCCACATTAGTTTTCAAAAATTCAATCAATTTACCTTTCATGTCCTGGCTTAGATTGGCCCCTATGTAGACCTTCCTTTTAGGCCATTGTGTAAAAAATACTACAACCTCCAATTCTTCAATCATTTTTTTGATATTTTCATTTTCCTCTGGTTCTTGAATGAAATTGGGCCTTGAGTCCACATCTGTTCGTTCTCGTTCAGTTGAGGTTTGTGTTGTAATATCCTTAATTGGATTCTTTAACTGCTATTTTTCTTCTTTCCTCATACTTGAATCTGCTACGGAGTTGATGCTCTTGGATGTCCGTTGATCCCCACGGATTTGACATATTCCCCATGGTGATGGGAATTTAATAACTTGATGTAACGTTGACGGAATGACATGTATCTCGTGGATCCATGGTCTCCCGAGAATCATATTGTAAGCCATCTCCATCTCTACCACCTGAAACTTTGTATCCTTGACAACTTCTTTTGTGAATGTAGTAAGTATTACCTCACCGTTCATCACGACATTGGAATTGTCGATTCCAGACCAAGTATGCACCTTGGGTACTTATTTAGCTTCAGCTTGCATCTCGTGTAGTACTCTTAGCAGAATAATGTTCACAAAACTACCTAGATCAATCAAAAAACATTTCACATTGGTATCATGTACAAGTAAAGATATTACTAGTGCATCGTTATGTGAAGTTAATACGCCATCCGCATCTGCATCATCAAACGTAATATTTTCTTCCTCTAAGACATGTAGCACCCACTTCCCATGGGTAATTGTGACTTTGGAAACATTATTGGCTGTTGTGTATATCACACCATTAATTTCTTCGCCTCCAGCTGTATTTGTTTTAACGAAAAAAGAATAAAGAAAGTCCCGAAGAGCGGAACAGCTTATAACATTAACAGTCCTTTTAGAGAAGGCAATTTTGGGGGATCCTGCCTATTCTTCATGTATGCTTGTTTACCTTTCTCACTGAATAATTCGGTGAGATATCCTTGCTTCAAAAGATGATCAACTTCACCCTGTATTAAACTACAATCTACCGTTTTATAACCACGATCGTTGTGAAATTCGCACTAATGATCAGGATTGCACCTGTTTGGATTCGATCTCATTTCTTTTGGCCACCGTACGTTATCACCCATGCTTCTTAAAATAGCTACGAGCTCAGAAGTACTTACATTAAAATTATAACCACCAAATCTTGCCTTCAAGTTTCTATCATTGTCCCGCGACTCTTGTGTGTTACGATCATTCCCAAACCTTGATGATGAACCCGTCTCTTTATTCCTCGATCTATGATTGTACCTTGAATTATCATTTTTTTATTGTGATTCGTTTCTTGCTGGGCCCATATATGGTTCGTATCTATTTTTACCAGAGCTTTTTTCTATTTTCGCCCTTCTCGAACTCACCTTTTCTTCTTTTTGACATCGTTAGATAATATCTTCTTCTATCCTTAGCTTTGTGCTATGCCTGTTGTAAACGTCATTCCATGTCGTTGCTAGGAATTCACAAAGACTTTCCTTGAGTCGCCTCGTGGCCTCTGAGATTTTCTCATTCAAATTACCAGAGAAAGCTATAGCTACCCAATTATCTAGTACACGTGGTAACGTCATTCTTTCACGCCGGAACCTATCCACGAACTTTCTTAGCAACTCGGAGTCCCCTTTTTTGATTTTGAAAATATCTTCCATTCTATTTTTGACTTTTTGAGCTCCCCAATGTGCTTTGATAAATGAATCTGCAAGCTCAGCAAAAGAATTTATGGAATTTTCGAGTAAAAGAGAATACCATGTTAATTCTCCCTTAGTGAGTGTTTCACCGAATTTTTTGACCAATAATGATTCAATTTCTTCTTTGGTCAAGTCGTTGCCTTTTATTCCAGTTGTGAATGTAGTCATGTGGTCTTGTAGATCAGTTATTCCATCATATTTTGGAATATCGGGCATTTTTAATTTCTTTGGAATTGGGAGAGGAGCAACACTTGGCTTCCAAGGTTGTTGTGAATATTTCTCCATATCTATCCATTTGATTACAGGCGGTACTCCAGGTATTTGCTCTATGCGGTCACTTTTCTCCTTGATCTGTTTCTGCAACGTTAATACTCAATTTTGTAAATCGGAATTGACTAAGTTACCTGGTTCTCCATCGCGCGACTCACTGGGGATTCCACCACTGCCTGAATTAGCAAGCCCGAAATGAGGGTTTTCCAAAGTATTGTTATTTGGAATTGGTGTTGTTGGTGCAACAGGTAACTGGCTAGCAAAGGCCACAAGAGCTTTATTAACCTATTGAGCGATTAGCTTTTGCAAAGTTTCATTGATAGCTTCATCGTTATCAAATTGAGCATTTGCATTTGAGTGAGATCCATCAGGAGTGCTTTCTCGAGATTACCGAGGCGAGCTATGTAGAGAAAGGATCGGAGTGCGATCATCTTGTGGATCCCCTTGGAGTTGATGGTTTCCTTGGGTGTTGCCGTTAACATTTGACATAGTTGCTAATGTAACAAAAAAGATTAGGTTAAGAAAGAATAGATTATCAGATTTCCGGTAACAGAACCAATTTATTTAACCAAAAAGTGGAATTTCGGTCAAAGCTGTATTTTAGAAGAACTCGGGTTACTGATAATCAAAGAAATAAATAATAGAAATTGATTTTGCTCATAATAAGATGAACAGATGAACAGATGAAAGCAAAGTAAATCAGCATATTCCAATAGTGTGTCCTTTGCAAATTACCAGCCTCTTCCTTTTTATAGCTATCTCTAAGATATACGTTTTGCCTTTGTCATAATAAGGCCATTATAGACAATTAAAAGCATTAAATGCTACGTTACATAATCATTATAATTTAATATAGATTCTCTAACGTTTTTGGTATTTAATGCTTATTAAATACCGTATATGTACTCTTCTGTGCTGTCAGATTCATTCTCCTTAATTTTTGGATTTAAATAGGTACGAGCGTTGAGCCATTTGAATATTTGTCCGTGCCTCTATTTATGCATTTGCTCGTATATGTTGCAACTCATGCCTCTTCGCTAATCATCGTTCTTCGACCAGCCTTCATATCATGACACGTCATCTTTCAATCACTTCAATATATATAGACTCAATTTTTCCTAATACACTTAAGAAAATACTAACTCCTAAAAAAATATTTTGACTAAATTACCCTTAATTAAAATTTGTATGCTATTAACTTGATACTTTGGGATATGTAAATAAGAGCAAATTTGAAAAAATAAAGTTAATTCATTTTTGATTATGTTAAATTATATGTCACAACCCAAACCGATGGACCGCGATGGGCACCCGGTACTTTACTCAATCGAGTACCAACATAACATATCTTTTCATGCCATACAATCATAAATAACTGAGCCGGAGAGGCTACCGTGAAATAGGCAGAATAATACATGTAATACCAACCTATACACAAGACATGCGGGTCTAAAAGCCCAAAATAACCACTCGTACCCTGAATATAGGCCAACAAGGCCATACAATATATTACGTACATGGCATTTGTCTACAAGCTTATAAGAATGTGAAATTTTCATAAAGGTTGGGACAGAGTTCCGCTATACCAAACAATACACATCTAAGTCATACTAACCAAACAAGCAACTCTGAAGCAAATGGAGTACACCAACATATTCTGTTAAGCTGATAGCCTACTTGGAGGGCTCTCGACCTATCTATCGGGACCTGTAGGCATGAAAATGTCACGACCCAAAATCTACCATGGTCGTGATGGCGCCTATCGTGTTACAAGGCAAGCCTATTCCCAAAATATTACTACTAAATCGATAATAAGAATTTANAGGTATCACTAAGTCATGAGCGTCTAAAACTATGAACTAAGAAATATAATTGTCTGAAATAAGAAATGACAAGATGAGTAAAAAGGTCATGCGGACGCTAGCAGCTACCTTGCAGTCTTCAAAGATAGTCGGCCTGAACTCAACGATTACCGCGCTCTAAATCACCTGGATCTGCACATAAAGTGCAGGGTGTACTATGAGTACTACCACCTCAGTAGTAACAGAAATAACTAAGGAACTGAGCAGTAGTGACGAGCTAAGAAAAATAGTCCAATTATTTATTTTCACAATTTACAATAAACATAAATAAATAGGTAAATTTCTTAAAACAACCAAATACCACAAATAATTTAGCAGGTAAGTGCACCAACAACAAAAGTAAATGCAACCTCATAGTAATGTCACTCCATCACTCATCACTTATACTCAGCACTCAACACTCAATACGCTCAACACTCTGCGCTCACTGGGGGTGTGTACAGACTCCGGAGGGGCTCCCAAAGCCCAAGCGCTAAGCACGGACAACTCACGTGCCATCATATCAATACCTGGATCCGCACGGTCAACTCACGTGCTACGCGAACAACTCACGCGCTATGGCATAAATACCTGGACCCGCACGGTCAACTCACATGCTACGCAGACAACTCATGCGCTATGGTATTAATAACCTCACAACCAAGCCATCATATCAATACCTGGATCTGTACGGTCAACTCACGTGCTACGCGGACAACTCACGCGCTACGTGGACAACTCACGCGCTATGGTATAAATACCTGGACCCGCACGATCAACTCACATGCTACGCGGAAAACTCACGCGGTATGGTATTAATATCCTCACAACCAGGCCCTCGGTCTTACTCAATCATATACCTCACTAGCCTCACTATCATCAACAAATAAGGCCACACAACCCACATCAAGTATCACAACATGTAAGTTATAGAGACTGAGGTAAACATGTACAATAATTTCTATGACTGAGTACAAATAATGTGAGCATGAATAAAGCCTAAGCATGATCTCTAACATGAAGGCAAACAAGTTCAACAACAAATAAACACATAACCACAAATAATAGCTATTAGGCCTCACAGCCTCACGGGACGGACCAAGTCTCAATCCCTCGTGGTGCACACCCACATGCCCATCACCTAGTGTGGGTATCACCACCAAACAATCGCATGATATCAAATTCTCCGGGTTTATACCCTCAAAGCCAGAGCTAAAACTGTTACTTACCTCAACATAATAAATCCTATTCCGGGATGTCCTTGTCCCTCGACTCGGTCTCCAAAATCTTCGAATCTAACCATAATCAGAATAATACTATCAACATAGTCTAAAGAATCGAATTACACAATAAAAACTACATAAACATGCTAAAAATCCGAAATTGGCCAAAACTCGGCCCCCGGGCCCACGTCTCAGAATCAATCAAAAATGGCAGAATAATAATCTTCGTCCTCTCCTGAGTCTAACCATATAAAATTTGTCAAAAATCGGACTCTGTTTGGTCCCTCAAATCCTCACTTAAAACTCTCCAAAACTCAAACCCTAACTCCCTCAATTTCACTTTGAAATCATCAATCAAATCTCAAAAATGAAGATGGATTCATGAAATATAATCAAAACCGAGTAGAGGACACTTACCCCAATCCATATGATGAAAAATCGCCTCCAAAATCGCCCAAATCCGAGCTCCATAACTCCAAATATGACGAAAAGAACAAACCCAAATTTTATATATTTTTCTACCAGCTATTCTGCCTCGTTTCTTGTGCTAATTAAAATTCTGAAACTCGTATTTTATGCCTCCAATGGATTCCTTGTGAAATTCTAATCAAGTTAGGCTTTTGAATCACTCAATTTGTCCTTATAATGAAGGAGATATGTAGGTTTTAATATTTGCAAATAGTGCAGATTTTTAGATACGCTGCTAGTGGCAATTTCGTAATTACTTTGAAAAAAAAATCTAGCAACCTAATTTTTAGTAAAATGGCTACAAAATCCTCATACGATGTCCAAATTCGATGATCCTTTTTGCTACAGATCCCTAATTACGATACGGATCTAACGCTTCAATCAAAAACGAAATCGGAGCTTATTTGTTCAATATGATATCATTTNCATGGAAATTCAAGAACATAGATATCTCTAATACTTTTATGAATAGAGTCATTTATGGAATTTGTGCAATTGCAAGATTCGTTTATATCGTATAGATCATGCCAAAAGAAAGAAGGGATAGCCTTAATATACCTGGACTAGGAAAAACTCTGTATAATATTCTTGGCAAAGATTGTACCGTAATCTTTTGTAATCACAAAATTTTATGTTGCTAAGGCTTTAACAATTTTCGTTGGATTGGTTGAAGAATTTAGTTGTTTAAGGAAGCTTTCAGTTTCTGGTTTAAAATGTTTGGATGATGAAAAGGTTAACACTTTCTAAGAAATGGAAAATGATAGAAATGGCTAACTGAGTAGGCTAAAATCAGGGAAGGGGGGGGGGGAATTTCCCCGTTATCATAATGTCCCATAAGGACACTTTCCGAGGTTCGAGACCGGGGTCGAGGTTCACCTTGGAGGGAGTGCCGGTGTTCTATCTCGTAGCCTAGCAGATCAACGAATATATTGAGAAAAATGAGGATTTCCCAAGATAAACAGCTAGGGTTGACAGAACCTACTGGACTACCCTAAACCTAAATCGGGGTGTCATATCTAGTTGTCCCATCTCCATTTCTTTGTCTTTAATACGTTTTTGTCCTATATTGAGACTCTCCTCCTATATAAAGGGGATGCCTATCATTATGTAAGCTCCATGTTGCTCCAGTTACTTCACACGAATATATGAAGAACATTCTTTCTGCTTCCTAGCATACTCTCTTGTTATTATTGCTTTTATTTTTTATCTTCATACTCGTTCATCATTTATTGCTTATGATTGGCCATAAAGAGCCTTTATTAATTTTGATATAACTGTTAGCCCTACCATGGTTGCCCCGATAGCTCATTACCGAGCTACTAAATTGACCTCAAAGCCCCATATCGACAAGCTCGAGGCCTCGATTGTCAGCCTCTCAGTTTGATCATCTCATTTTTAGCTTGTACTTCATCTCTAAACTTCATATACGTAGCTTCATCTACTTCACAACTAACATAAAAATATATCACATACTTTTAGAGTCCCATCAGTAAATTTAATTGTTATTACTATTTTTACAGTAAACAATTTGGCGCCCACCGTAGGGCTAAAAATAATAGTGATTATTTTCTTGCTGGTTTCATTACATAACACAAGCTATCTTTAACGCTTTTCTGGTTCGAGATCTTCAAGTTTCAGGTCGAAATGCCTAGCTCAGTAAATAAATGCGAAAACAACTATCTCGAGAACCGTGAAGGAAATGGTATGGCTATTCCAGGTATTGGTATACCACCACAGAGCCTTGTGAGCGCCTTGAAGCCGATCCCCAAGGATATGACCTCACGCGACACCAAATGCGTCAACACCGTATCTTGCATTCTCCAAAGAGCACATCAAAAAATCCTATGGGAAACTCAACAAAATCCAACCTAGGAAAAGGGAAATATTCCTCGGCATATCATCCATATGATTATCGGAGGGTCCGACGTTCCCCAGAGGCCTGTGATCAAACGGACAAAAATATCTGCCGCGGAAGAAGCACCAATCCGAGGCCGCATGATTGAAGACACCCTCACGTTTAGCGAAGAGGATTTCGAGACCTTGGCAGAACCATATAACAACGCGCTGGTAATTTCATTTATTTTAAGCAACATTCGAGTTAAACGTATGTGTGAGCACGTGATTTTTACCCTAAGCAAATTATTCCAAAAATGTCAAATAAAATAATTTTTACAATTTTAAGAATTGTGTTGCATCCTTTTATTAATTAGTCACATAATAACTCACATTAAAAATAAAAAAAATTCATATACATTAAGATTTTTAGTTTTTACACTTTTTAGTATTAATGCATTTTTGGAAAAAATAAATAGAAGAAAAATNTAAAACGAGCGCAACACAACGCAAACCTATACGAAACTCACCTGAGGTACTCGGGACCTCAACCAATAATTCCAAAAAATCATATATCACTACCCGAACTTAGTCAAACCTTCGGAACACCCAAAATATCAAATCAACCTCGAATTCAAGCCTAAGAACTTCTAAATTTCCAACTTTTGCCAATTCAAGCCTAATTCTACCACGGCCCTCCAAATTATATTCCGGACATACTCCTAAGTCAACAATGACCAACGAAGCTAATCGAATCATAAAAATCCAAATCCAAATTCGTTTACTCATAAGTCAACTTCCGATTGACTTTTCTATCTTAGCTTTCTAACTAAGAGAACAAGTGATCATTTCACTCCAAAACTACTCTGAACCCAAACCTACCAACTTGATATAACTCAACACAACTGAACAACACTTAAAGAAGCAGATATTGCAAAAATGGGGCTATAACTCTCAGAACGACTGACCGGGTCGTTACAGAAACACAATGTCCCCAGGCAAAAGGGACGTCAGTACGAATAATGTAGTGAGTATTTAAGGCACTTAAATAAGTACATAACAGACATGGAGGAAATATAGAGTAATTAACTCAACTTGTAAGTATGGAAAACTTTTAAAATCATAAAATACTTATAGTGTCATGCATATGAGTATGAATGTCATGTCGTGCATAGGTACATATTTCATAACATCATCAGCCTCTAAGGGCATCCCATCATATCATCTCGGCCACTGTGGGCAAAATCATCAACGTATACCAGTTGATCAGGTG
>MU685542.1:22965-39998 GCA_026770625.1 Nicotiana glauca
GAGACGAAACTGAAGTTCTAGCTTGGTTCGAGCATATCATCAAACACTAAAGGTGCATTGTGATCTTAGCCCCTTTTTGTGAGGAATTTCTATCATTTTATACCCCCAATTGCCTCCTTTCTAATTTTACTACTTTTCGATACTCTATGGTGGTATGCATGCAAGAGATTCATTCTGACACCCATGAATTACTTCCCTAATGACCCCATAAGGCTAAGTATACAAATATGAGCTGAGGTGATGGAGCCTTACCTCTTGGGATGAAGATTCAGGAGCCTTCACTTGATTTTCGTCAATGATTTAGCCAAATCTTATGAAATAATTTGATGGGAGACTTTCCCTCTCTAAGAAAACTCTTCCTCTCTCTAGGAATGCTCGGAAGAATGTTCAAAATGAGCTAGAACACCGGTTATATTGATATGGAATTCGGGTTAAACATTAGAAAATTGGAGCCCCGAGTCAACTATGCGGTCGCATTTGCGATCGCAGAGTAAACATGCGGTCCGCATAATGGACCGTAGAATTTCTCCCCAAAAGCTAAACATTCTGACTCGGTCTGCGGTAAGAATGCAGTCCGCATTCATGTTCTGCGGTCGCAAAGTGCACCGCAGAACTGACCTTCACAAATTCAAAGGAAAATATGCGATAACTATGCGGTCCGCATTTTGATTATGCGACCGCATTTCGACCGCATAACTGACTTCGATTATAACCAACATTTTGCCTCACTCTGCGGCAGATATGCGGTCCGCATTTCAATTATGCGACCGCATTTTGGACCGCATTTCTTGCATTTTTGCTGGAAACTTNAGGGTAAAATTAGGGGGAGGAGGGCAATTTCCCTATTATCATAATTTCCCATAAGGACATTTCCCGAGGCTCGAGACCGGGGTTGAGGTTCACCTTTGAGGGAGTGTCGGTTTTCGATCACGGATCCTTGTAGATCAACGGATATATTGAGAAAAATTGGGAGTTCCCAAGATATACAACTAGGATTGACAGAGTCTACTGGACTACCCTAACCCTGAATCGGGGTGTCATATCTAGTTGTCCCATCTCCATTTATTTTTCTTTAATACATTTTTGTACTCTATTGAGACTCCCCTCCTATGTAAAGGGGATCCCTATCATTATGTAAGCTCTCTGTTGCTCCAGTTACTCCATACGAATATATGAAGAACATTCTCTCTACTTCCTAGCATACTCTATTATTATTATTTCTTTCATTTATTATCTTCATACTCGTTCATCATTTATTGCTTATCATTGTCCATAAAGAGCATTTATTAATTTCAATATAACTATTAGCCCTACCCCAGTCACCCCCGATAGCTCGTTACCGAGCTACTGGATCGACCTCGAAGCCCCATATTGACAAGCTCGAGGCCTTGATTGTTAGCTCCTCGGTTTGATTATCATCTCATTTTTAGCTCGTACTTCGTCTCTTAACTTCATATATGTAGCATCATCTGCTTAACAACTAGCATAAAAATAGATCACTAATTTTTAGTCTCCCATCGATAAATTTAATTGTTATTACCATTTTCACGGTAAACACTAACGTTCCTATATATTTGATTATGAAGTATTTTGAATGAATATTGTCTTGGTCATTTCAAACTATTATACTATAAAAGGTGTCTTCACTATTAGGCATTAGGTTGCCACCTCTCAAAAGATTTTAAGAGTCATTGTCTTGGTTCGAGAGGGCTGCCACGTGGGGGTGGGCAAGGTTATCTTAAAATATTAAATTAATTAATTAGGTAATATTTCACTATCCGGTAATTAATCAATTACCCGTATAATTAAGAATCGTCTCAAATTATTCAACATTCTACTTATTTTTAATACACTTTAATATCCCACTATCATGGTCATATGTTACTTTATGTGGTACTAGTCCATAAAAACTATTTTAGCTCCGACCATATTTTATCCCACCATGCAAAACTTTGACAAAACTCATTTTCTTTGATTGAGCTTCCCCTCTCACCTTCACAAATTTACTCATCACTTTTGAAATAGCATAATCCTTATAATTTTCAAATAATCTTTTACTAGGACTGATGTCAATTACCTTACGACAAATTCAACGTACAATACTACATGGTGTAACATCGTCGTAACTTAATACCGCGAAGCGTAATATTATCGTAATGTAATACTACAGGGTGCAACATTGTCGTAACTTATTACTATGAAGCGTAACATCATCGTAATATAATACTGCAAGGCACATCATTATCGTAATATAATACTGCAAGGTGCATCATCATCGTAATATAATACTACAGGACGTAACATTGTCGTAATATTGCGAGGTGTAACATCATTCCCCCTTAGGAAAATTTATCCTCGAATGTTGACTGATGCTCTTATCATTTTAATAATTTATAGCTCTTGTGAATATCTTAATACTCTCCTTGCCATTTAAGCAGTTGCTCTGTGAATAAATCTAAAGTTTAGGGTATTCCCCCCTTTAGTCTTCTTGCTCATATCATGACTTGAGGTTGAAATCTTTCTAATCTCACCACTACTGCTACCTCCTATCATGGGGCCTATATGACCCTGGCTTTGTAAGTGTGCTTATGCGATTCATCTTTCCTTTTTCCTTTTAGCTTTTAGTCAATCTCTAGACCGTACTTTGTATATATATATATATATATATATATATATATATATATATATATATATATATATATATATATATATATATATATATAAGGCTTAATATGATGCCTCTCTGGGCATCTATAGGTGTACTGAAGTTCTTCGCTTAGTACTTTGTAGCACTTGCGAATATGGTCATATCTTATTTCATAGATCTAGTTGTCCATTCGTATGACTTTACTGCATCTACATTGGTCATACTATACAATAATTCTTACTTCAATTTATCGTTACTGAGGTCTGCAACTAACTCCGGGTTACTCTCGCTGCTTATCCATAAGACTGATAGTCTAATCTCATCTCATACTATTAAACTTTTATCCATCTATTTTTGATTCACCTTAATGTTGATTCATCATCTACCACTGATAACTTGATCTTTTATGTGAAACCTCGCCGCTAAGGCTCGAGTCTCATCAAGGATATCATGAGTAATTAGATTAATCCTAGGGGTGATACCATACTTCCATAACTGTATTTTATAGAATCCCAATGTGATTCACCTTACTTTGGTATTTTAATCCCGTAGAATTCATGAAATCCTCTTCAAATCATTATTCAATCGGAGGTCCAAACGTGATCCTTTATCTATCACAATTACATCTTTATTCTACTATCGGGGCAGCATTCCATCTCTTCTAAATGCTACTAGTCTTAGACTCCTTTGAGTTCATTCAGGCTATATGAGCTTTCAATAATTTAGAGGAACCATCAACTTCCTTGTTTTCACGGGCTTAATCCCGAGGACTTAACTATTTTCATCATCTTCTCACTTGCCTTTTTCTTATCCTTACTCCTATCTTTATAAAACCTTGTCGTTATATCGTACCTTAGCTTGCGACCGATTCTCTTATGCCTTTCTAGAATATCAAGACATCACATCATCTCTAACTCTTCTTTCACTCTCTAATTATACCTTTCGGTACTTAGAAACCATAGGCTGGAAGATATGTCACTGACGATGCCGCTATCATTCCTGGATACTGAATCCCAGCACTTCTAACCTTCTATCCGAGGCATGGACTATTCATATCTTCAGCCTTTGAGTATCTCGTATGTTTTTCACCTTTACCTTACTTTAAAACTCACATCGTATCTTCTATCTGCTTCATGACCTCCCTTCCACATAGTTATAATTCACATCCATAACTTGAAGCGCTATTATAATTCTTACACCTCTAGTTCATATACAATCCGGTGGGAGCTACTTCTTATGAGGATCATACTTTTCTAATCAGCTTTATCATTGGGCCGTCATAGAATATGGCTGTTATACTATCTCTCTTGTACCTCTGATATTAAGAGTGATCCTACATGTTCACAATCATGATTTTTATAATTTTCTAGGTCCAATAATCAGATTCCTGATTTACTTCATTGATGTAACTCTTTAGCTTCCTCCTTCTTTTGATCTGCCTTCATGTTGGCTTAAGTTATCTCCCGATCTATGGTTCATGGTATTAGTTATTATGTTTAGTCTTCCATGGGCGCTGAGGAATATGTATGATACAATCCTTTAACAATTTAATCTTTCGTCTAAGTCTTGGGCTCAATTTTTTATTTTAACATATACCAGAATCTTCTACGGCTGTATATGCTGCATGTATAAAACTCCAAACTCTTAAGTGCATTCATAATGTAACCAATTATGTATCATTGTTCAAATAATTTCTTTCGTTCCAACTTAGCTTTCTTTCGACGTTAGCTATTACTTCTCCTAGTCATTCTTCCACTTGTTGCATGCATACGTAGCTTATCTTAATGACCACACATATTGGAATTCCATACAACTCATATGATCTTAAATATCACTTCTAATTTTTACTCTCCGTTCAATAGACACGGGAGGCGCCACCTTTTTATGGAGGGCATATAATGTTGTCGTGAGACTGTTGTTACAAGACCATTTCCTTTTTAGGTCATTGTGATTAGGTTGTATCCTTCTTCCTTATTTCCTCAGCTGATCTTTCATTCTAGTAATTTGGGAGGATCCTCTGACTCTTTTAAAGTTGTGAGCTAATTTTATCTTATATTCGACAGCCCTTTTGATGTCCTCTCTTGCCTATAATTATTCGTAGTTACTTACCTCCATGCCCTTGTTCTTGAAAGGTTGCTTCTGAATTAATATTTTGACTGTCTCCCTATTGGCACTCTCTTTTATTCCTGTAACGTTCATACGGCACCATTAACTACTCTGAATCCTATCTGAATATATCTCAAGTATTACAATGAAATCAGGGTTCACTATGTTATCTTGCACGATCTGTTGATTTGTTTGTGTCTTCTTGTCTAGCCATAACTAGGCTCTTCTTGAATTAGCTACTAACTATTTGTTGGCCCATTCTCATATCAATATTCTGCGTAATCTTTCTTGGGTTATTTCTTAGCTTATCTCTCGCACTAGTTCCTTATTTATCCATAACATCCCAGGTAGGAACCCTTAATTCCTTTCCTTAACGTCGTGCTTGCATAATGTTCTAGAATCCAAGCATATCAATAGGATTTAGATAAGTGCAATCTCATCCCTTTCTCATTTTGATCGCCTTCTTCCTTTATCATTCCATAATTACTAAAACCACTTAATTCTGACTTAGTGCCACATCACTCCATATTCCCCCCTTTAGGAGAGTACTAAGATCTAGTGCTACGATTAATCTATGTATAGATGTTTTACCTCTTCATCTTTGGCATCTTTTTACATAATTGATGACCCTTAATTGCCTTGTAGTAATCCTCATGTACCAAGGATAGCAAATTTCCTTACTTGCAAAGGCAAAACTTAGCGTAACTGGCACATGGAGTCTCTTATGCTTAACTTTGCTCACAGTGCTTGCTTTAGGGAGCGTCTTCCTAAGTGACCATTCTCTGAATTTCTCATGAATCTTTTTCTGTTGTGCATTCTATTATCGCCGGAACGTAATATGAAATTCTCATAATGCTAACTATTATGCAATCACTCAGTCCTTAACTCACCTTTAGTTTATCTTGTTCACCAGCCCATACTGATTTCTATTATTTTGTGGTCTAGCTTTTTCTTCTAGTAATCACATTAGAGTCACGAACTTATTTCTCAAAATGAGGGTATGACTATATGGCCTTTACTCCTTTGTGGCCTCAAGTCCTGCTACTTTTCCTATTTTCCTTCACTTAACTATAGACTCTGTTCATTTTTTATCCTACCATTGTCATCCATGTATCGTATTAACTCTTTTCTTATTTCCCGCAAACATTTATGTCTATTACTTCATTTTGAAAACTCGAACAAGACTTTCTTTTGCTTTTAGCTCCTCTTTGCTCTATCCAGTGGCTCTTCGGGCTGCCTAACATTCTCTCTCCCGCCCTCCCCCACTAGGGACGGGAGTCATACTAAGGTAATATTTATCCCTTTAAGGTTTCCAATTCCTATCTTTGCATGTCATACAATCATAAATAACTAAGCCGGAGAGGCTGCCGCAAAATAGGTAGAATAATATATATAATACCAATCTATACATAAGACATACGAGTCTACAAGCCCAAAATAACCACTCGTACCCTAAATATAGGCTGACAAGGCCATACAATATATTACGTATATGACATCTATCTACAAGCCTCTGAGAATATGAAATTTTCATAAAGGTCAGGACAGAGTCACGCCATACCAAACAATATACGTATAAATCATACTAACCAAATAAGGAACTCCGAAGCAAATGGGGTGCACTAACATCTTTCCCTGAGCTGATAACCTACTTGGAGGGCTCTCGACCTGTCTATCGGGACCTATGGGCATGAAACGCAGCGTACCCAGGCAAAAGGAATGTCCGTACGAATAATGTACTGAGTATGTAAGGCACATAAATAAGTACATAATAGACATGGAGGAAATATAGAATAATTAACTCAACTTGTAAGTATGGAAAACTTTTTAAATCGTAAAATACTTATAGTGTCATGCATATGCATATCAATGTCATGTCGTGCATAGCTACAAGTTTTATCACATCATCAGCCTCTGAGGTATCCCATCATATCATCTTGGCCACTGTGGAAAAAATCACCAATGCATACCAGCTCATCAGGTGGTGGTGCGTACATAATGGCATAACATTTCCCATATCCCATATACATATATATACATACATATATACGCGTATATAACGCCATCTGGTCTTGGGTCAATGTACATGAATGCTATACGTGAAAAGTACGTTAATAAAATCTTTCGGAATGCCATAAGACCATTATGCCTTTAAGTAATATCATAAAGTAAACTTTTTTCAACTTTCATATTTTTCTGAGACGCATGAACAGATGATAAAATATTATTATACATAGAAATTCAATAACGTAGATATCTCTAATACTTCAATGAATAGTGTCATTTATGAAATTTGTGCATTTGCAAGTGTCGTTTGTGTCGTATAGATCATGCCAAAAGAAAGAAGGAATAGCCTTAAAATACCTGGAGTAGGAAAAACTCCGTATAATATTCTTGGCGAAGATTGCACCGTACTCTTTTGTAATCGCAAAATTTTACGTTGCTAAGGCTTTAACAATTTTCGTTGGATTGGTTGAAGAATTTCGTTGCTTAAGGAAGCATTAAGTTTCTAGTTAAAATGTTTGGAGGATAAAAAGGTTAACGCTTTCTAAGAAATGGAAAATGACAGAAATGGCTAACGTTCCTATATCATTGATTATGAAGTCTTTTGAATGAAATAATGGAGGGTTTCCACATGGGGGTGGGCAAGGTTATCTTAAAATATTAAATTAATTAATTAGGTAATATTCCGCTACCCGATAATTAATCAGTTACCCGTATTATTAAGAATTGTCTCAAAATAGTCAAAATTCTACTTATTTTTAGTACACTTTATATATCTCACTATCATGGTCATATGGTACCTTGTATGGTACTAGTCCATAAATATCGGGTATTTTAGCTCCGGCCATATTTTAGCCCACCATGCCAAACTTTGACGCAACTTATTTTCTTTGATTTAGATTCCCCTCTCACCTTCACGAATTTACTCATCACTTTTGAAATAGCATAATTCTTCTAATCTCCAAATAATCTTTTACTTGGACTGATGTCAATTACCTTATGACAAATTCAACATATACTACTACAGGGTGCAACATCGTCGTAACTTAATACTGTGACGCGTAACATTACCGTAATGTAATACTGCAGGGTGAAACATTATCGTAACTTATTGTTGTGAATCATACCATCATCGTAATATAATATTGCAAGGCGTATCATCATCGCAATATAATACTGCAGGACGTAACATTGTTGTAATATTGCAGGGTATAACATCACACTTGTCACTTATTATAGATAGGAGGGAGTATAATTGGAAAATATATAGTACTTTTTGCAATATTAATAGTTCGTTTGGCCAAGCTTATTCTTGAGCAAAAGTACTTGAGGCCCAAGGAAATCAGCCTTAGCACTTACGAAGGAAGGAACTCGAAGTGAAAGGTCACCGTCACGTGCAAGGCAACAATAGTTGGACCTCTATCATCTTCTATCTAGTAGACTTGGTAAAAGGGTCCCGACTTATTTCTAGAATAAGAGTTCAACCACGGCTTCCTCCTTGGGGGGGGGGTCAAGTTCCTTGGCAACTTCCACCTATCGACCCCGACCTCTTTTCATTTGTTTTGGATGTTACCAAATGGAATAGGTATTATATCGGTAATGGCTGGAGCAGCAAACTCGGATTCGGCAAGAATCTCATTTTTGGTAGTACGAAGGGGAAATTGGCCCAATTAGATTCTATTAGCGATACCCGCAATGAGGGGAACGAGGCCACACTGGTCCATGGCGGCCGATATCCATGTCATGTTTGGTAGGCGACTCCTGACGATGCTAAAGAAGAGCACGTCGTCGAATCAGGCAAGGTCTTGTAAGAGCAACATAAGGCCATTATAGGTCATCTCACACGACAGGATAAAGTCATGATGGAGCTGAAGTAGGCGTTATCAGGGGGTTCCAACAATGCAAATGGATGGGGTCCAGTTTCTCCTAGTTCTCCTGTAAATCATACAGCATAGAGGGTCGACAACAATACCCCGCAGGGCAAGATCGGCTCCGATAGGGCCAGGGGGAGTTGATCTGATCACAACAACGAGAATGATCCCTTTGAAATCAAACTCATGCGGTTTATGAGGAAAGTAAATGCTCGAATGGATTAAATTTCGGTTAGCCCACCAATATTGAAGGGACCGGGCTCAAAGAAGTACACGCAATTGTCGTACAAACCCAATGCAACACCAAAACTGATCCCCCAAGAGGTTTTAAATGCTAGACGTGCCGAACTATGATGGGACTTCAGATACTTAGTAGCATATTACCACCTACAACAGCGGTGAAGGGAAATGATTTAGATCTCCACGAGATTGAGTCAGTTTTGCTAAATAAATGTGGGGAGACTCTTACGAAGCGAGCCCTGACTTGGTTTTCACTTTTGTATGATCATTACATAGACTCCTTTGAGATGCTCACGGACACTTTCATCAAGGCCCATGCGGGGGGCTAGAAAGGTGCAAGCCCGAAAGGCTGATATATTCAGGATTGCACAAGAAGAATCCGAGTTGCTGTAGGAGTTTGTAACCAGGTTCCAGAAGGAAAGGATGTTGTTACTACTCGTACCTGACGAATGGACGGCTGAAGAATTCAACAAAGGTTTGAATCTGAGAGTTGTCGACGCTTCCTAGAAGTTGAAAGATAGTTTGCTCGAGTTCTAGGAAACAACTTGGGTAGATGTTCACAACCGATAAGAATCAAAGAAAAGGATTGAAGATGACCAACTCAATTTTCCGGCATCAGTTAAGGGTTGGGACCAGGAGAAGAATAAAGAGAAATCAAAAGATAATTTTGACAAAGACCGACAGTCTTCGAGGAGTCAACTTTTACACTATGAATGGGCTGAAGGACGTGGTAGGGGTTTTCTATCAGCCGATTGATTCTCTACTGATAGGAGAGCTGATCGCGGCCGAAACAACAAATTGTTACAGGACCAGGAAACGTCTGGTTCTCGAGATTCTTCCTACCCCAGGCTTTCCGAATACAACTTTAACGTCAGTGTAGTGGAGCTGGTGTCGGCTTTGAGAAAAATTAAAGAAGTACAGTTACCGAAGCCAATGAGATCCGATCTTAGCTAAAGGGATCCTAACTTGTAGTGCAAATAACAAGGGACAAACATTCACCAAGTAGGGGACTGTTGGCATCTGTGTGAAGAGGTGGCAACATTATTGAAAAATGTCAATCTTAGGGAATTCTTAAGTGACTGGGCTAAAAATAACTACGGTTGCAGTCGTTATAATGGAGCCTTCGAAAGCATGAGAAGATACCCCATGCCGGACGATCAACATGGCTTTCGAGGGGAACAATATTAATGGTGTTACATTTATTGTGGAAAAAACGATGAAGGTATCAATGACCCACAGCAAGAGACTCCTGGGAGTCGCTGAAGACGACATTGCTTTTACAGAGGAAGAGGCAGATGGATTGTCGCTACCACATAACGACTTTATGGTAATCGCTCTAAATGTCTTAGATTTTAAAATTAAACATGTTATGGTGGATCCAGGAAGTTTGCAATATTATCCAATGGAGAGTGTTGGAGCAAGGCAAGCTCACCAGAAGTATCATTCCGGCCACAAAACTTATCGTCAGGTTCAATCTAGCAAGTGTGACAACCCGAGAAGAGATCATGCTGCCCACGAATGTCGAAGGGGTGATGAAGACAATCCTTTCAAGGTAGTGGATAGTGATATGGGTTACAATATCATCCTGAGGAGACCATGGTTGCACTAAATGAAGGTTGTGCCATCAACATATCATTAGTTGCTGAAATTCCCAACTTCTGAAAGAGTTAAACAAATAAGAGGTGACCAACTGACAACAAGGGATATGAATGCAATCTCAGTCTCCAGTAGCAAGGGGAAGGAGCTTTAGACATATCAATTATAGAAACCGGCAGCTGCTCTCGAGCCAAGCAAAATCAACCAGAGGGAAGAGTCATCAGAATCCTATCAGGTACCAAGGTTATTTCAGGTATCGAAAAAGACGGACGCAACAAAGTCTACAAAAAAGAGGAACTTGAACAAGTCGCATTGTTCGAAAAGTTCTTAGAAAGGAAGTTCCACTTGGGGATGAGAGTGCACCCCAAGCTCAGGTCTAGATTTATTAAATTTCTTAAATGTAATATCGATTGTTTTTTGTGGTCGTATGCGGGTATGACAGATATCCTGCTAGAAGTGGTTGTACACAAACTAAGCTTGGATCCCAGCATCCCTCTGGTAAGACAGTAATATCGTGTTTCGAGGTCAGAAACAAATTTATCAAAGAAGAGGTAACTCACTTTCTTGATATCAGTTCAATCCGAGAGGTAAAGTATCCTGATTGGCTAGCTAATGTAGTATTAGTTCCAAAGAAGAATAATTAATTTTGCAAGTACTTAGAGTATAAGGACTTAAATAAAGCATGCCCAAAAGACTTGTCCCATTGCCGAACATTGATTAAATGATTGATGGGACGACCAGGCACGAGTTAATGAGTTTCTTTGATGCTTACTCTGGGTACAACCAAATCAAAATGGACCCGGAGGATCAGGAAAATACTTTGTTTATCATGAATTTAGGCACATATTGTTGCAACGTGATGCCGTTCGGGCTAAAAAATGCCGGAGCCACTTATCAATGTCTAGTGAACAAGATGTTTGAAAGGCAAATAGAGAAAACCATGGAATCTTACATATATGATATGATTTTTGAGTCTTTGAAAACAAGTAATCATCTCAGAAACTTGCAATAAATGTTTGACATCTTAAGGGAGCATAATATGAAGCTTAACCCCGAGAAGTGTGTGTTCGGGGTCAGCTCCAGTAAGTTCTTAGGATTCCTGATATCACAAACGGGGAATAAAGGTTAACACCCATAAATTCAAATCCATCAAAGATATCCTGGACCAGCTATCAGGCGTAAAAGAGGTTCAAAGGATAATAGAGAGATTGGCCACTTTGACCAGATTCATTTCCCAGTCTTTGGAGAAATGCCATAATTTCTTTTTGCTGCTAAAAAATAAGAACAACTTCGAATGGACACCGGAATGTCAATAGGCCTTGAGGGATTTGAAAAGGTATTTGTCAAGTCCCACGTTACTATCAAAACCAGAGGAAGGCCAAAAATTATTGGTCTTCTTAGCAATCACGGAGGTAGCGGTAAGTACCGTTTTAGTCTATGAGTACGAAGGTACACAATTTCCTTTTTATTACGTTAGCAAAATTTTAACGGGAGTAGAGACTCGCTACCCACATCTAAAAAAATTAACCTTATCCCTCGTAGTCATCGCTCGAAAGCTAAGGCCTTATTTATAATGTCACCTGATAGCTGTGGTGACCACTTTTTCCCTGCAAAATATTCTTCATAAGCCTGAACTCTCAGGTAGGCTGGCCAAATGGGCCGTCGAAATTAGCGAATTTCACATAGAATATAAACCTAGAAATGCAACTAAATCATGGGTTTTGTCTGATTCCAGTCTAGGAATTTTACCTCTGGATACCAAAGAAGCAGTAATGGTGTCGGAATCGACATTAGGAGTTTGAAACTTGTTCACGGATGGAGCTTTCAATGTGATAGAGTCTGGGGCTCGGCACAGTATTAACTACACCTTCTGGAGAAACCCTAAGGTGGGCCATAAGAACTGTTCTTTTAACTAACAATGAAGTAGAGTATTAAACTTTGATTGCAAGGCTTGAATTGGCCTAGGAACTGGACTCCAAGGTCATAAAAATGAAATGGGATTCCCAGTTGGTGGTAAATCAGGTCTATAGGATATTCAAGCCAAGGAGGAACATATGCAACAATACGTAATGAATGTTTAGGTTCTGCTCGCTCAGTTCTAGGAGTGGTCATTCATGCATATCTCTAGGAAGAAAATGAAGCACATTCATTAGCTAACCTTGGCTCGTCTACAAAAATGAAACAATCGGACTGCGGTACAGTCATACAGCTTATGCACTCGGTACTGGATGCAGATAGCTATTACAAGGTAAACGCAACTAATTTGGTCTGGGATTGGAGAAACAAAATTATTGACTATCTCGAACACGGGAAACTACATGAAGATCCTAAGGCATCTCAGGCACTACGTACTAAAGTAGCGCGATATAGTTTCAAAGGAGGAAAACTATACAAAACATCTTTCCAAGGCTCATTGGCCTAATATTTGGGAGCCTCTGAAGCTAACTATGTTATGCGAGAAGTACACAAAGGGATTTGCAGATACTACTGGCCCTAGATGGAACAAGATGCCAAAAGCTTATGTTCAAAAATGTGATACATGTTAGAGCTACGTACCGTTGGTACATCAGCCGGTAGAACCATTACACTTAATCCTGTCACCATGGCCATTTATGAAATAGGGGATGGATATCGTCAGACAACTGCCATCGGCACTCGGTAAGGTTAAATTTCTTTTACCTTTAACTGACTATTTTTCTAGGTGGATTGAAGCAGGTCCTAATTAGAAGATCGGCGAACGTGAAGTGGTAGATTTCTTGTGGGAGAACATAATTTGCATATTTGGGATACCAAAAGAGATAGTATGCGACAATGTGCCACAATTTACAGGCGCAAAAGTCACAAAATTCCTTGAATATTTGAATATCAAGAGGCTCACATCATCACCTTATCATCCGAGCGCAAATGGCCAAGCAGAATCAACGAACAAAGTCATCATACAAAAACTCAAAAATACATTGGAAGCAGCTAAAGGAAAATAGCCCTAAGAGCTTCCAGGTGTACAATGGGCACTCCTTTTATTCTTGTGTATGGGGCAGAGGCCCTAATTTCGGTGGAAGCAGGTGAACCTACCATGATGTATTTACGGTCAAATAAAGAAGATAACAACGAAGCAATGTTATTCAATTTGGAGCTACCTAACAAACGCAGGTACTTAACTCATATAAGGATGGTAGCCCAAAAACATAGAATCGAGAGATATTATAATGGAAGAGCCTAATCTCGTCCAAGCCACACCTATATTTAAGGTTATGAAACAATCGATGCAATAGTAGTACCCAACAAGGAGTCAGGGTCAATTTTCCACATGCAGCTATGAATGGGATCAGGGGTATATATTATAGTGTATGAACTCTAATTATATCAATCTGCACTTCCAGAAACTAAGGTTGTGTCTAGGTCTAATTTAAACTAAGATTACAAGCTAAGAATTGAAACTAGAAAATTATTTTTGTTGTTTTTCAAATGATATAAAAGGCCTAAGGATATGACCTTTACATAGGTGTTTGCCTAACGGGTTGTAAACTTTAAAGCTTGTCTTATTGGTCAAGGTGTATTATAGCTATCAAAACTTGAGTATCCACTCAATACCTCTCGGTCAGAGAGTGATTTTGCCCAATTTCGATTTCTCAAGTCCAAATGGGTATTGAACAAAACGATTGATGTCAAGCTCAAATCGGGTTTTACTATCTCTAGGTTCAACCATTTAATTGGGATTATCAATCTCTCGATTTACCCAATTTTTTGTTAGCCAAGTTTTCCTAGAGTAAGTCTCTTTTCTCAAGTAGAGACTAAGTCAATAGGAATGAACTAATATTTGCAATCATTATTCTATAATTAAAAGCAATAACAAGGCTAAATAATAAACACCCAACCATAAATAAGTAATAAATCAAACACCTATTAAGATTACACTCTAGGGTTGGGTCATAACCCTAGTGAAAATCTAGCTACTCATGCTTAAGATAGAATAAATAGAAGGAGAAATGATAATTAAACCCATATTGATAATTAAAATGATGAAATCTATATTCAAAAAAGCTCAAAATAGCAAAAACTACTAAAGAGAGTAAACAAAACTGTCTACTGTAGCAGATGATATCAAAACTTAACCTAATAAGGTGAAACTCTTCTATTTATACAAGGCTAGAATTTTGAGACAAAAATGCCCTTTCAGAGGTTCTGCGGCTGCACAATACCATGTGCGGTCTGCACTTATCTTCAATCTTGACAGGGTTGGAAATCTGCGGCCGCATAATTCTGGACTGCGGCTACATTACTCTCTTTCTACGGTCCACAAAATACTATCTGCGGCCGCACCTTGGCTCTTCTCGGTCTGCACAGCTATGGCTGGGGCCGCGTAGCTATTTTCTTGCAGCCGCACAATAATTGTGTGGTCCGCAATTTTGTTGACCTTGAGATGCAGGTTCTCTGATCTTTTGCTCTGACTCAGTTTCTATGGTCGCACATATCATGTGCAGGCCGCACTTTGCATATTTCTTTAATGAGAGTTTCTTCAAAATCTGCGGTCGCAGATGATAATCTACGGTCCGCGCTTCTGAGCTTTTGTGCATGTTTTTGTCCTTGAGTTTAGATTACTCCTTCTTGAGTTGGATTTCATCTTGGGAGCTTATCTTCCAACATTCCTGCAATTAAGCATATTTCATTTTTGTATGGGAACATTAAAAAATTTTGGACTAAAACAAGGCACTAATAAGTAGTCAAAATCCCCACTTATAAACTCTCCCATACTTAAGCTTTTGCTTGTCCTCAAGGAAATAAGGTAATTCCTACCTCCACAAGTTAAGATTTATTCCAGCTAATCAAAGATGCACCAATCACTCATATTGGGACCAACAATTACCCACAACACTTATGAACTATCAACAAGGCAACAGGTTGAACTTTTAAGCACAAATAGTTCTAATTGTGATATTTGAGAATCAAGAGTTGACTTTATTATCAAGGAAGATCGCTATTTCATGTAGGTCATTGTGGATCCCAAACTCCTCCTCTACTCTCCGTTTGCATATCTCACTTAAGAATATAGCACTCAATTCAAATATTTGTGAAAGGTTCGCTCATCTCTCTCAAAAGAATGTCGCAAGTACGGTTCTAAGTACCATAGGCTTGCCCTTCATATAAACCACTACTAATAAGATCACTCGGCTTGAAATCACGTAGGGCTTTTTTGGAATGCAATGACGGCTTTTGGACCAAGGTTGGATATGCTGTGATAGAACGGGTTCATCTTTCCTTAAGCACTCCATTTTCTCTTATCGGGTCATGCTTTGCCAACTATTTGAGGAATTTTCATTTCCTTAGGGAAAATAGAGAGACTTAACATCACTCTTTCTTGGTCATGATATTCTTTTTCTCCTTTTTTGTTTTCTCCATGCTTTGCATCATTACTTTTCTTTGAATCCCTTCAACTCTTCAACTTATTCATTTTCTTTTTGCATTTTTCTTTTTGTTCTTTCTTTCTTTTTCTTGCCTTTCCTTCTCTTCATTTCTTTTCTCTTTTTGTGCCTTGATACCTTTTTCAAACTCCTTGTCTCTCCCTTGAACTTATGTTTATAGCTAATTATTTCACAAGAGTGTTAAGAAAAGCTCGGGTGCCAATAAAGGGTCACGACAAAATAGGTAAATGTTTGTAACATGGTTATCAAATGAGAAAGGTTTTAGGCTTAAATGATTTGACTAAGGATAACAACATTTATGGGCCATGGAAAATTTCAAATGGTCAAGGAGAGCCTACAATCACTTCTCAAGCCAAGCAAAACTTAAAATGTTGCCTAGAAACACATTCGAGGCAAGTTCTATACCATTCACACACTTTTACTTGTAATTAAAACATCTCACCTCTCACACAGCTGGATTGTTAAAGATGATAGAGTCGAGGGCCCACAACAACCATATTCAAGATTAAAAATCACTATGGTTCGACTAAACCGCTCGATAATTGCCTAAGTCAATACAAGAGTCAGAAGGTCACTAACTAGAGATATTTCTTTCCAAAAGCTTGTTTTTAACCATAAGTACATAGTTAAGTGTGTTGGTACCACGTGAAGAATGTTCGACTCTTCGAGCCTGACTCAATTAGGTCTTTTTATTCATTATCACTACTATTCTTACTTAAATACCAAAAATGAACTCAATCCCTTAAGAAGGTTGTTACGTCATCCAACGTTGTGAAGAGTTACCCGGTTCACACAAAAACTATCTTTGGAAAGAACTGTGGCATTAAGAAAACCAAAGGCTTATTGTCCGCTAAACATAAAAAGAAGCTAGTAAATTAAAAAGAAGCTATTAGATTAAAGAAGATGCTACTAAATTAAACATTGATTAATTAGAAAACAAAATAAAGAAGCTACAAAGCAAACTACTAAAAACATAATGAATATACCTAATTAAAAAGAAAAAAGAGAGAATATATACATCAAGATAGAAAGGGGAGAATATATACAGATAAAGATAAAGAAAAAAATATTGTCAGTTATTACAAACCAAATATCTAGAAATCATCCAAATATCAAATAAAGTCCACCCCCCCCCCCCAAAAAAAAAAA
>MU685542.1:40412-85135 GCA_026770625.1 Nicotiana glauca
CACCATTGCCCTCAGTCTCCTCTAACTGGATCTCATCATCCTCAGCCCTGGGAGTAACTAGGTTGCTCAGCCGTGTCATCAGCGCACCGCCTCAGCCAGGTCTGGCTCCTCAAACTGGCCAGCTGTGCCACTGGAGTTGATGGTGCTACTGGATCTGCTGATGCTAGTAGATCTGACTCCGTTAGCATATCAAATGGAAGATCATCAGCTTCTACTATCCTGGTCACCTCTTTCCTTAGCCTGTCAACAGATTTTTTGGACATAGGAATTTTTCATTTTCTTTACCTACTTTCCCAACTCCTCAATCACTTCTCCATGTACTACCAAGGTGTTCATTATGGTAGTCTGGTTCTCCAAGATCTTCTTCAAAGTCTTATCCACTGTCGAAGGAATATGGGTTGCCAGAGTGGATAACTGCGTTGCAACAGTACTGGAGATGTCAGACAACTTTGTAGTGGCTGTCTGCATCCAGTTGTTGAGGCTCGCCAGTATCTGGGAGACTCGTAGCACAGATAGTGGATGAGTGGGCATGGGCACCGACTTTAAAGCCGAGGTGGAAGGCACTGATGTTGAAGTACCTAAAGAAGGTGGTGGATGCATAGCTGCAGCAATATAAGAAGGCTCTGCTAAAGTATATTGCACATCAACTGTCTCTGCAGCTGCCCCGGTGGGCTCGTCAAACTAGCCCTCAGCAGTAGAGGGCTGACCCTTCTTCTTTGGGTTGCCACCATTCATCAAATAATACCATGAGAAGGTCTTTTTCGTCCGCACCTTAGTATTAAAATCCCTTGTCTCCAACCCAACATCCGTAAGGTATTCAGTGATAATGTTTGGGATACGGGTAGGAGGTTTCACCTTGCTTGGAAACCACAGACATGTTGGCTAACATCACGGCTCCCACATTGATTGGGTACCCAGCCATGATAGAGACGACTAGCACTGCCCACAGAATTTTAAGATTCGTTCTATTTTGGCGCGGGTCTAGTCTACTACACACGAATTTTGCCATCCTTTTGCCTGAAAATTTAGGATGTTCTGCTGAATAGGAACCCCTATTATGATCCATGCTGGAGGCGGCCCCGGAGCTTCAAGAATCTCAACTAGCCATGGGCGAGCTACATCTCCTAGTGCTAACTTTTCCAAGTATCCAAATCCTCAAATCCTAAAAAAGTGTTTAGGGTGTTCTGATCGAATCTCACCTTTATATTTCTCACTTTTGTTACCTTGGTCTCTTTCTTTATGTGCGCCACATTGGCGTAAAATTCCCGGACCAGGTATTACTTGGGATCTACCACAGCTCCCGGAATTGTCTCAACACTACCGGGTTGTATTTATCAAGGTCTTTCAACATGAACTGACGCTCAGGAGTGAGTGATCTTACCGGCCACCAATCTTAGAAACCTGTGAAAGCAGCCAGACTAACAAACCTATCTTCCCGTATCTCTTTCTTCTTCGACCTCTCATGGATGGCAACTCTGGTATCACCCCCTATGCCATCATTCGGAATGTCATCAACATCCACTATAGTTTCTTGTCCTTTATGGGCATGTGTAGATGAGGGCTCCGAAGCCTGACCGTCACCTTCTGAACCCTCAGAAGTGCTCTCAGAGGTGGAATGCTCGTCTCGGAGTTGATATCTTCCCTAAAGCTGTTGTGGCTGTGATTGAACAATAGTATGCTCTTACACTGAGCCTCCGATGCTTCACAAGATGCAACATAAGAGCTTGATTTGGCGGGCTCTGAGTTATACCTTGGTCGGCTATCAATTTTTTGGATATAGTCTTTTGAAGGGCAAGGGGTAAGGCACTCTTGCCTCGGGCTCTGGAAGGTTCACCCCTTCCCTTTGAAGTATCACCGCGTCTATGAGATCGAACCATTTTCTATAACAAGCAACTGCAGAAGTCAGTTTTAATTGAATCGTACACAAACAATATATCACATTTCACGTTATGAGTGCAGGGTGGAGATGTGCGGTACACATAAATGCAAGTGCAGCCGCAGCTTGGGTTGTGCAGATCGTACAATTTTTAACTGCGGCCGCAGAGATGAAACTGTGTTCTGCACAATTTTGAGTGCGATCACACATATGAAGTGTAGTCCACACAATGGATATCTCAAAATAACAACTCTCTAAGGACAGAGATTGGTCTGATCTACGGCCGCACACACTTTTCTGCGGCTGCGATAGAATTTCTGTGCTCTGCATAATTTCAAGTGCGGTCCGTAGAATTATGCGTCACCAACTGCCCTAACTCTACTTCTGCAGACCGCACAATTTCTTTTGTGACCATACTTTTCAAAATTCAATCAGGCAGACTTCCCTAGGGTTTCAATTCTTGCATAAATTGGACACAGTACTAGCTATTAAACATGATAATCAAGATACCCATTCCCAAATAGCAATTAGGAGTTGACCCAACATAATTTAAACCTACATGAATATAAAATTGACTTCTAGTGACAAATAGTCTAAAATAACTAACAAATTATAAATTAAACTAAGAAAATCGAAGACTCCTAGAAGTGATTTGAACATAACAGTGATGAAACAGTGCTAAGGAATGATCACACGTGTGTATTTAGCTTGGTGGATGATTGAACAGATGCATGCAAAGTTTTAGTCTTTTTGAGTGCTCAGAGAGTGAAAAGGTTGAACAGTAGCCTTAGAATTACTATTTATACACAAGGGGTCTGGATAAGGAATAAGAGAGTGAGTGCAGCCGTAGAATTCCTTCTACGGTTCGCACTATGCTAGCTGTTAGTTCAATTTCCCTTGATGATCTATAGTCCGAAGATTTAGCTGTGCGGCCGCAGATATTGGTGCAGACCGCAGAATTAGTTGTGCGGCTACACTTTGGATGTTTCTTTGACAAACAAAGTTCAGAGAGTTTGCATTTCCCTTGTCCTATTTGTGCGGTCCGCAGTTTCCTTCTGTTGTAGCATTCAAATTTGTGCAGTCCGCAACTTACATGTGCGGTCTGCACTTTTTCCATACTTGGCCAATTTTTCTGAGCACAGTTCCTATAAAGCACACTCTTCCTGCAACACACTTCAAATCCAGATTGAACAAAATAAAACCTATCTAAAGAAGAAGAAAAGAAAAAAGAAACATGGGTTGCCTCCCAAGAAGTGCTTGATTTAACATCATAGCATGACACACATTACCATTACTTGAAATGAATCACCGCCACGACATGGCCATCACCAATTTTTCCAAGATAATACTTCACCTAGTGACCATTGACTCTAAATATCTCTTCAGTTTTATTTTTCAAGTCCAATGCACCAATGGATATCTCACCCACAACCTCAAATGGGCCACTCCATTTAGACTTTAACTTTCTACGAAACATTTGCAATCGTGAATTAAACAATAACAAAAGATCACCCTTTTTAAACTCTTTGTTCCAAATGTACTTGTCATGGAGATATTCCATCTTCTCTTTGTATAAGGACGAACTTGTGTGTGCATGGTACCGGAACTCTTCCAACTCATTCAAATGTGCCACCCTTAAGTTGGCAGCGACATACCACTCAAGGTTAAACTTCTTTAAAGCCCGCATGACTTTGTGCTCAAGTTCCACCAGAAGATGACAAGCTTTTTCGAATACCAAATGGTATGGAGGCGTTTCGATAGGTGTTTTGTAAGTCGTCCTATAAGCCCATAAAGCATCGTCTAGTTTCTTGGACTAATTAGCCCGATAAACATTCACTATTTTGGACAAAATACTCTTTATCTCCCTGTTGAAGACTTCCACTTGATCGCTTGCTTGTGGATGATAGGGAGTCGATACTTTATGAGTGAAATCGTACTTAGTGAGTAAGGTGTCAGAAGCTTTGTTGCAAAAATGTGACCCCCATTGCTTATGATAGCCCGCGGAGTACCAAACCTTGTGAAAATATTCTTCTTCAAAAGTGCCACAACATTTCTCGCTTCATTGTTTGGTAAAGTAATGGCCTCAACCCGTTTGGACACATAATCAACCACGACCAAGATGTAGGTGTTTTCACAAGAACTCAAAAAAGGACTCATGAAGTCAATATCCCACACTTCGAAAATATCAATCTCTAAAATGGTGGTGAGGGGAATTTCATTTTTCTTTGAGATTCCACCGGCCTTTTGACATTCATCATAATACATGATGAGATCACTTTCATCCTTGTAAATAATGGGCCAATAGAAACCACAACTTAGCACTTTGGCCGTCGTTATTGATCCACCATGGTGGCCACCATGCGGAAAAGAATGACAAGCCCCAAGAATTTCACAATATTCCTCCTGAGGTATACATCTTCTAATCATTTCATCCGTACAAATCGTGAAAAGGTACGGTTCATCCCAATAATAGTCTTTACAATCCTGTTTGAGCTTCTTCCTTTGGTTTAAAGAGAACTCATCAAAGATGATACATCTTACAAGAAAATTTTCTAGATCCGTGAACCATGGCACCTCTTTCATTGAAATAGCCAAAAGTTGCTCACAGGGGAAGGAGTGATTGATTTCAAAGCCATCATGCGGCCTCCCCTCCTCCTCCAAATGAGGCAAGTGGTCCGCCACTTGGTTTTCACTTCTTTTTTGATCTTAGGTGTCTATATCAAACTCGTGAAACAAACGTACCCATCTCATCAACTGGGATTTGGAATCTTTCTTGCTCATAAGATAACGAAGTGCCGCATGATCCATGTGGACAATCACTTTTGCATCCATCAAGTACGAGAAGAACTTCTCAATAGCAAATACAATGGAAAGGAGATCTTTCTCTATAACAGTGTAGTTGACTTGGGCACTATTCATGGATGAAAATTCTCGTTGATGAATTTCCCCAAAACAGCCCTACTGCTACATTTCTTGCATTGCACGTGAGCTCAAAAGAACACTCCAATTTGGAGCGGTGATAATGGGAGTAGCAGTCAACTTGATCTTTAGCAATTCAAAGGCTCACATGCAATCATCATTGAAGTGAAACTTAGCATATTTGTCCAAAAGCTTCCACAATGGGTTCACCACTTTCAAGAAATCCTTGATGAAACACCGGTAAAATCCTGCGTGGCCTAAGAAACTCTGCATGCCTTTCACTAAAGTTGGAGGTGGAAGTTTAGAAATCACCTCAATCTTTGCCTTGTCGACTTCAATGCCATTCTTTGAGATCTTGTGGACAAGGACAATTCCTTCCTCAACCATGAAATGACATTTCTCCCAATTGAGTACCAAGTTTGTTTCTTCACATCTTGCCAACACTTTATCCAAGTTTTCGAGACAATCATCAAAAGAATTCCCGACCACCGAGAAGTTGTCGCGACCAAAACTCTAACCATGGTCGTGATGGTGCCTATCGTATTACAAAGCAAGCCTATTCCCAAAATATTACTACTACTTTGATTATAAGAATTTAATAAAATATTTCTTATAATTTAATTCTTGATAAACTAAACCAACTCTAAATATAAATAATATAAAATACGAAAATGAGTTCCAAACATCGGGGTGTCACTAACTCATGAGCGTCTAAACTTATAAACTAAGATATATAAACTATTTAACTGTCCAAAATAAGAAATGACAAGAGGAGTAACAAGGTCTACGGACACTAGTAGCTGACCTGAACTCAACGATCGCCGCGCTCTAACTCACCTGGATCTACACATAAAATGCAGGGTGTAGTATAAGTACAACAACTCAGTAGTAACAGAAATATCTAAGGAACTGAGTAGTGACGAGCTAAGTAAAATAGTCCAATTATTTATTTTCACAATTTAAAATAGCAACAATAAATAGGTAAATTCCATAACTCAGTAAATGCCACAAAGAATTAACAGATAAATGCATCAACAACAAAAGTAAATGAAACCTTATAGTAATGTCACTCCATCACTCAGCACTCAACACTCAATATACTCAACACTCTACTCTCACTGGGAGTGTGTACATACTCCAAAGGGGCTCCCAAAGTCCAAGCGCTAAGCACGGACAACTCACGTGCCATCATATCAATATCTGGATCTGCACGGTCAACTCAAGTGCTACGCGGACAACTCATGCGATATGTTATCAATACCTGGAACCGCACGGTCAACTCACATGATATGCGGAAAACTCACGCTCTATGGTATTAATATCCTCACAACCAGTCCTTCAGCCATACTTAATCATGTACTTCATAGCCTCACCATCATCAGCAAATAAGGGAACACAACCCGCATCAAGTATCATAGCATATTAGCATATAATATAGACTGAGGTAAATATGTAAAATAATTTCTACGACTGAGTACAAATTATGTGAGCGCAAATAAAGCCTAAGCATTATCTCTAACATGAAGGCAGACAAGTTCGATAACAAGTAACTACTTAAACACAGATGATGGCCATGAGGCCTCACGGGACGGACCAAGTCTCAATCCCTCGAGGTATACACCCAAACGCCCTTCACCTAGCGTGGTTATCACCTCCAAACAATCACATGCTATCAAATTCTCAAGGATTATACCTTCAAAGCCAATGTTAAAACTGTTACTTATCTCAATAACGTAAAATCCTACTCCGGGATGCCCCGTCTCTGGACTCGATCTCCAAAAGCTCTGAATCTAACCATAATCAGATTTAATACCATCACCATGTGCTAAAGAATCGAAAACTCGGCCCCTAAGCCCACATCTCAAAATCAATCAAAAATAGCAGAATAATAAACCTCGTCATCTCCCGAGTCTAACCATATAAAATTCATCAAAATTGGATTTCGTTTGGTCCCTCAAATCCTCACTTAAAACTCTCCAAATTAAAACCCTAACTCCCTCAATTTCACTTTGAAATCATCAATGAAATCCCAAAAACAAAGATGGATTCATGAAATATAACCAAAACCGAGTAGAGAACACTTACCCCAATTCATATGGTAAATATCGCCTCCAAAATTGCCCAAATTCGAGCTCCCCAACTCAAAATATGACCGAATGAACAAACCTTAGTTTTATATATTTTTCTGCCAGTTATTCAGCCTCGTTTCTCATGTCAAACGATCCCTAAACTTTCTTTTTATACCTCCAACGGATTTCTTATGAAATTTTAGTCAAGTTAGGCTTTTGAGTCACTCAATTTGACCTTATAATGAATGAGTTATGTTGGTTTTAATATTTGCAAATAGTGCAGATTTTTAAATACGCCGTCAGTGGCAATTTCGTAATTAATCTGAAAAATTTGGCTACCTAATTCTTAGTAAAATGATCATAAAATCCTCATACGATGTTTAAATTCAATGATTCTTTTTGCTATGGGTACATAATTACGATACGGTTCTAATGCTTCAATCAAAAAAGAAATCAAAGCTCAATATGATATCATTTATGCTTGAAGAAACAATGTCGAAACATAAGAAAAATGAGCGCAACACAACCCAAACCTATCCAAAAACCACCCGAGGCTCGCGAGACCTCAACCAATAATTCCAACAAGTCATATATCACTATGCAAACTTAGTTGAACTTTCGGAACACCCAAAACAACACTAAAATACCAAATCAACCCCGGATTCAAGCCTAAGAACTTCTAAACTTCTAACTTTCGCCAATTGAATCCTAATTCTACCACGGACCTCCAAATTATATTCTGGACACACTCCTAAGTCTAAAATCACACAATGAAGCCAATCAAATCATAAAAATCCAAATCTGAATTCGTTTACTCATAAGTCAACTTCCGGTTGACTTTTCTAACTTAGCTTTCTAACTAAGAGACTAAGTGTTCATTTCACTCCAAAACTAATCCGAATCAAAACCTACCAACTAGATACAACTCAACACAGTTTAACAACACATAAATAAGCATAGATGGAGGAAATGTGGCTATAACTCTCAGAACAAATTACCAGGTCATTACAGAAGTCATCCATGAAGACTTCAAGGTAATCCTCCACCATGTCCATGAAGATCGCCATCATACACCTTTGAAAAGTCGCCAATGCATTGCACAACCCAAATGCCATTCTCTTGAAGGTGAAAGTACCATAAGGACATTTTAAGGTAGTTTTCTCTTTATCCTCCAAAGCAATAAGAATTTGGTTGTAGCCAAAATACCCATCAAGAAAACAATAGAAAGCACGGCCGACCAATCTATCAAGCATTTGATATAGGAAGGAAAGTGGAAAATGGTCCTTTCTTGTGACTTTATTGAGCTTACGATAATCGATACACACCCTCCACCCGATTATCATTCTTGTAGGAATCAACTCATTCTTAATTGGTGACCACCGTTGCCCCCTTTTTGGGACACATTGAACTAGAGAAGTCCACGAACTATCAGAAATGGGGTAAACAACCCCGACATCCAACCACTTGATTATCTCTGTTTTGACAACCTCTTGTATGGATTCATTGACTCTCCTTTGATGTTCAATAGATGGTTTGTCACCTTCCTTTAAGTTAATCTTTTGCATGCAAAATACAGGATTATCCCCCGAATATCCGCCAATATCCATCTAATAGCCTTTTTTCTCTTTTGTAGCTCCACCAATGTAGAGTCTACCTGCTCGTTAGTTAAACAAGAGGAAAGAATAACTGATAAAGTATAAGAAGGACCAATAAATTCATACCGAAGATGTGGAGGCAATGGCTTCAACTCCAAGATGGAATGCTCCTTAATTGAAGACTTTGTAGGAGGAGTTGTCCTATTTTCAAGATCCAAGGACAATTTGTGGGGCTTATAAATGTTCTACCCCATTCCTTGCAAAGAGCTCACACATTCTACGAATCCCTCTATCTCTTCATCGTCAAAGTTGAGCAAGACGGCCTCCAATATATCATCAACATTTATCACATCACTTGTTTCATCCACAATCACACTGGTCACCAAGTCTATGAAAGAGCACACCTCATTGCTATAAGTTGCCTCATAGACTTCCACACATGGAAAACCACTTTTTCATCACCAACTCGGAAGGCAAGTTCTCTGGTTTCAACATCAACTAGAGCATTCCCCGTAGCAAGGAAAGGTGAATAATCTGTACCTCACAGTCAACCTCACAATCCAGAATGATAAAATCTGCCGGAAGAACGAATTTATCAACTCGAACCGATACATCCTCAATCACTCCCAATGGTCTTTTCATGGTACGATCAATCATTTGTAATCACATAGATGTGGGTCTTGGTTGCCCTATTCCCGATGTCTTGAAAATAGAATAGAGCATCAAATTGATACTTTCCCCTAGATCACAAAGAGCTTTAGCAAACTCAGCATTTTTAATGGTACAATGGATTGTGAAAGTACCAGGATCTTCCAATTTAGGAGCCATTGAATGCATATTTGCACTCACTTGATGAGTCATTTTTATAGTTTCACAATTCATCGATTGCTTCTTTGTCACCAAATCCTTCATAAACTTTGCATAACCGGGAATTTGCTCCAAAGCTTTAACCAATGGCACATTGATCGATAGACTCTTCATCATGTCAATGAACCTTTTGAATTGGTTCTCACCATTTTGCTTGGAAAGCCTTTGAGGATATGGAGGAGGAGGCTTAGGTAATGGTGCCTTAGCCTTTTGTACTACCGATTCTGGTATGTACATAACGTGATCCCTTGACGGGTTCACTTCCTCTTAAGTCTCTTCCACATTGTCATCAATATCAATCCGCACTTTATCATTTTCTTGTACCACATTGTTCGGGGTCTCATCTTCTTTTACCACTTACTCATCATCCACAAGTTTCTTTTGACTTGAGGTGGGTGAATTCCCACTTTTTCCACTCTTTGTAGTAACGGTCATGGCATGTTCCGTATAGTTCCCACCCTTTGGGTTCACCACCGTGTCATTTCGTAGTGCCCTCATAGGACGAGTGTTTGGACCTTGAGAGATTTGCCCCATTTGAACTTCCAAGTTACGGATTGAATATTGTGGGAGGCAAGTTGGGCCTCGTAATTGGCATTCTTCTCTATCATTTGCTTGAACATATTCTCATTAAGTCCCATCTCATTGTTGGAAGAACTTGGACCATGGGAAGGATAAGGAGGCGGGTTGCTCGATTGTTGATACATCGGGGGTTGAAAGCCGACCCCCAATTGCCTTGAATATTGTTCCATCCCCCTTGGTTGTTTACTCCCCAATATCCTTGGTTGTTGCCACTCTAATTGCCTTGGTTATTTCTGCCACTCCAATTTCCTTGATTGTTACTATTATTCCAATTACCTTGATTGTTAGAATTTCAATTACTTGATTACCTTGAGGTCGCATTGTTGTTGATTCGGGCATTGAGAGTTGTTTCTTTGCCCTTGAATGTTGTTCATGTATTGCACTTCCTCCTCTGTTCATTGTAAGATTCATCTTGATCAAACCCACTATCTTCTTGCACATAATTCTCCATACGATTTTGTACTTATGGACCCTTAGGCCTTCTTTTGTTCACCATCATACTTACTCCCTCCATGGCATTGACATGCTTAGGACTTTGCACTTGTTGAAGTTGAGCCTTGGCTAATTGATTCATTGTGGTGGTCAACTCGGAAATGACTTGCCCATGATCATGTAATTCTTTATGTAGGTGAATCACTTTCCGATCACCTTGAGAAATATTTGCCCTATTTTGCCATGCCGATGAAGTATCCATCATTTCATCTAAAATCTCATGAGCTTCCGCATATGGTGTTGTCATGAAATTTCCACTGACAAGTTGATTAACCACACACTGACTGGTTGTATTGATCCCCTGATAGAAAGTTTATTGAATCATAGCCTCCGTCATGTCATTATTGGGGCACTCTTTGATCATTGTTCGGTACCTCTCCCATATCTCATGTAATGGCTCTTTGGGCTCTTGTTTGAATGCTAGAATTTCGTCTCTAAGAGTAGCCATATGCTCGAGAGAAAAGAAATTGGAAATAAATTTCTCCGCCAACTCATCCCATGTATGGATGGAATGGTTTGGCAATCTCTCTAACCAATCCAAGGCTTTCCCCCGTAGAGAGAAAGGAAATAGCCTTAACCTTAAAGAATCCTCAGAGACGTTTGTCTGTTTACTCCCCCAACAAGTGTACATAAACCCCTTCAAGTGTTTGTATGAATTTTGACTCGAAGACCTGGTGAAGAATCCCCATTGCTTTAGCAATGTGAGCATTACATTAGTGATTTGAAAGTTGCCCACCCTAATGCAAGGCGGGACTATGGCACTCTCATACCCTTAATTCGGCAACACCCGATATGGAGCCACTCTTAATGGAGGTGGGGGGGCTACAACGTTGTCTTGAGGCAGTCGGCCGCTTCTATTTGCTTGAGATTCAAGAGGAACCTCTTCAACTTGGTCATCTTCAACGTCCACATCCCCCAAAGGCATGTTTCCGAGTTGATCATTGTTGAGGTCCATTGTTGCACCTAGAATTGATTCACAAAAATCAATAACACGGAAGGAAAAGAAAACAATCCACACACAAAACCAAATAAATAGCTAAATTGGTACTTAGCTCCCCGGCAACGGCGCCAAAAATTGATCTCATCCAAGTCACATCTCTATTTAAGGTTATGAAATAGTCGATGTAATAGCAAGACCCAACAAGGAGTCGATGTCGTTTCCATAGCGAGCTATGAATAGGACTTAGGGGTATATATGATAGTATATGAGCTTGAATTATCTCAATTTTCACTTCCACAAACGTGGGTTGTTTCTAGGTCCAATTTAAACTAAGATTACAAACTAAGAATTGAAACTAGAAAATTGTTTTTGTTGTTTTTCAAATGATATAAAAGGCGTAGGCTATGACCTTCACCTAGGTGTTTGCCTAACATGTTGTAAAATTTAAAGCTTTTTTTATTGGTCGGGGTGTATTATAACTATCAAAACTTGAGTACCCACTCAATACCTCTCGGTCAGAGAGTGATTTTGCCCAATTTGGATTTCTTGAGTCCAAAAGGTTATTGAACAAAATGGTTGATACCAAGCTCAAGTTGGGTTTTGCTATCTCTAGGTTCAACCCTTTAATTGGGTTTATCAATCTCTCGATTTACCCAATTTCTTGTTAGCCAAGTTTTCATAAACTAAGTCTCTCTTTCTCAAGTAGAGACAGAGTCAAATAGACATGAACTAATGTTTGCAACCATTAATTATATACCTAAAAGAAAGAACAAGGATAAATAATAAACACCTAACCATAAACAAGCAATAAATCAAATACCTATTAAGGTTACACTCTAGGGTTGGGTCATAATCCTAGTGAAAATCTTGATACTCATGCTTAAGATAGAAGAAATAGAAGAAGAAATGATAATTAAACCCATATTGATAATTAAAATGATGAACTCTATATTCAAAAAGCTCAAAATAGCAAAAACTACTAGAGAGAGTAAAGAAAATCATCTACTGTAGCAGCAGATGTCAAAACTTAACCTAAAAATCTGAAACTCTTCTTTTTATACAAGGCTAGAATTTTCAAACAAAAAATCTCTTTCGGAGGTTCTGCAGCCCCACAATTCCATGTACGATCCACACTTATCTTCAATCTTGACAGGGTTGGAAATTTGAGGCAACATAATTCTAGATTGCGGCCGCACTACTCTCTTTTTGCGGTTTGTACAATACTGTCTACGGTTGTACCTTGCTCTAATGCGGTCCGTACAACTATGATCGCGGCCGCGTAGCTATTCTTTTGCGGTCGCACAATAATTGTGCAGTCCGCACTTTTGTTGACCTTGAAATGTAGGTTTTCTGATCTTTTGCTCTGACTCAGTTTCTACGGCCGCACATATCATGTGCGGACCGCACTTTGCACAATTTCTCTGATGGGAGTTTCTTCACAATCTACAGTCGCAGATGATAATCTACGGTCTGCACTTTTGAGCTTTTGTGCCTATTTTTGTCCTTGTGTTTAGATTACTCTTTCTTGATTTGGATTTCATCTTGGGAGCTCATTTTCCAATATTCCTGCGTTTAAGCATATTTCATCAATTTTTGGGAACACAATTAAATGCTTTTGGACTAAAACGAAAGCTAAAAGGCGCTAATAAGTAGTCAAAATCCCCACTTATCAGAGCCAACCTCCATTATTTCGAATTTGGAAACTTAATTTTAAGGAAAGTAACTGAGAGCACCCAGGAACCTAATACGGGGAAGCTAGGTCCAACATGGGAAGGCCCCTATCGTGCTTCAGAAGTCACCAAGAAAGGGTCATACGAGTTAGAGAATCAAGATGGACAAAAATTTCCAAGAAACTAGAATGTGTCACACCTCAAGAGATATTATTGCTGATGAACATCACCTGTACTGAAAGTATGTGCTGCACATTTTTTCCTTTTGTCCATTTTTTGTCCCAATTGAGTTTTTCTAGCAAGGTTTTTAAGAAGGTAGCAATAGAAATCATACTATGAAGAAATCTTCAACAATAAGACCTTTAAATGATAAGGCACACAAGCAAGTAACAACTACAAAGCGGTTTGATAGTCTTTTTCTCGATAGCAAAGTTCTTACCGGGAAGTTAAGTTTGCTATCGAATAGAGATTTGCAGACCGTTCACAAGTGCAAGCTACTGGGGGATTGTTAGTAATCTTTGGCTCTATAGCATAAATTCCTAAGGGGAAGCGAAGTTTGTCATCGAACTGAATATTATCTAACAATTCACTAGTTGAATCATCGAAGGTATAAAATTTCCAGTGTTCAAATTTGCATTCTTCACATTCGAACACTAGGGGTAATGATATGATGATATGGCAACAATAAATACCACTTCGGCCGGAATATGAAACCCAGAAACATAGTTATTTCATCGGGACCGGAGACTCACGGCCAACCTTGTAGAAACAAGTTGTACAAGTTAGCCATAAGAAATGACAATTTTTTTTAGCACAACGAATGCTTATGTACTTTTGAAAATGGAAGAAATAAAATAAAGTCCTTTTATTATATGTTGTTTTTGTCTGAACGATAAATCAATTTTATCATTTGAAAGTTAAGCAAGTACTTCAAATGTTAGTGCCGTAATGAATAGGAGATGTCCTTTTCAAGAGCACTGTAAACATAAGAGGGTCCTCTCTTATGAAAACCCTCACAAGGGTTGATTTCAGAAGAACTTATGCCCAAAATCCAAATGCTTTTAGGGAAAAATACACCCAAAGCCTTGCACAATTAGATGCAAATACTTAACAAAGACGCAAGAAAAAAACATGTGCAAATATGTAAGAAAAAAAAGTGCTTCTATTCACAACAAAAGTAGTACAGATACAAAAGTATGGAAAACAAAAAAAAACAAAAACAAAGCTATTGCATCTCTGGGACCCGAAAAAGAGAAGTATTTGTGCCCTCAGGAGAAGTGGATGGATCTGTTGTCGGCTCATCATGTTGTCCTTCGACATCATTACATTTCGTTTCTTCTTCAATTCCCGAGAACTCAGAACTAGAACCAGAAGAATCGGTAGCATCGGGTCGGGCCAGAAGACCCGTTTTTGCAGAGAACTCTAGCTCACATGCCTTAGGAATTTTGGCATTAAAATCAATGACACCTATTTTGGCCTCCTTTGGTGTTTTTCTCCTCATGCTATACGTAGCATATATTTTTTCAACAATGAGGGAAGTCGCTCAGCGCTAAAGTTCTTCTTTAAGTTGATCGACCTCGGCAGAAAGGTTATCCTTCACGGATTTGGTGGACTAGAGGCCGACATGAAGCTCGTGAACAGTAGAGCTGAAAATTCTTTTATGCTCAACGGTCCTCCTATGCTTATCCGCCAATTGGGCATACTTCACCCCGACAGCAGCAAGCTCTTCGGCTTTGGAGTTTAAGGCTGCCTCCGAATTATTTTGTCTTTCAGCGAAGGCAACCTCATGACCGGATGCAGCAAGAACGACATTATGGACTTCAACTCATTTGGCCTTAGTTTATTCAAATTGAGCCCTCAACGGGGTGATCTATTGGATAAGAGTCATCACTTCTTGCTCGCTTTGCTACAACTGGGCCTCTAACTAAAGAGTCGCAGCAGCTCGAGCCACCAATTCTGAGAGGTGAGCAACAGTTTGATCCCTCCGGCCAAAAGTTGATCCACTCGAAGATAAGTTCCTCCTTGTCACGAATCATCCTTTGAAGGCCCTCGGAAGCGAGGAAGTTGGCCTGAAAAACAAGAGTGAAAATTCAAAACCCAACCATAACACATAGAAGAAACAATAGAGAAAGGAAAGACGATATCGCTGTTGTGTTATGCATGGCATTGTTCAACAAGCACTGTACGAAGAGAGCTTGTATCTTTTCCCTATCTTTTTCTGAAGCCAAAGGCTCGGGTAATTTGCAAGTTCTACCGCCCGAGACAGAAGATGGCATTCAATAGAAGCCGAAAGAGTAAAATTGCTCCTCCTTTGAGGATCTTTTGAAGGGGGAGCATAATTTTTCCCCAGGTTCCCGTGAACTAGGGAAGGGGAAGAGGGACATCATCCTCTTGGGCAATTGTGGCCGATGGAGATGATATAATAGTTGCTGGTGGAAAAAATAGAGTTGGTAAAGAAGTATATGAAGCTAATGGCATAGAAGGATGAGAAGTGGTTGCAACAAGCGCAGTGCTAGTTATTGGTTGCTCATCAACCAAAGACGATAATGACCCGATACTCGGCCTCACGGTGTTGAGCATAGAGACTGGGATTAAGAAGCGAGAATTGGCATTTTCCACCATATCATACTCCCCCTAGAGTGCAGAGGCATCGGCCTCGGTTGGTGTAACTAACTCAACAGATTGAACAATCTGTTGATTTGAGGAAGGTCATCGTCTTTTATGTAGAGAATCCCCCTCCTTGTTGTATTCCCTCATCATTGTCTTCTCCTTTATCGTCGATCAGTGCACCATGGTATCTATGGATGGCTCAAGCGGGGGAATCATCACCACAAATACTAGAGACGCCTTGGGTGCGACACTTTTTGTCTTTTTATTTTTCCCCTAGACGCGGAGGAATGCCTTGTTTTTGGTTTCTTATTCTCTGGTCGAGGACTTCGAGAAGATATACTTGCACCAGAAGCAGGCCCAGAGACACTTGCTCGAGTAATAACTTCATGTAACAGCCTCGCTACGTCAGCAAAACTAGCCAAAATGTCCTTTTCGGGTACGACAACTGAGCCCTAGGGTAGAGATGAATTCAACAAGAGAGAAAGGTTAATAAACTTCCTTACACAAAAAGTAAAGACGAAATGAGTCTAATTTACCATGATTTTTGGCCTTCCACATGTATTTAAGGGCTAGTTCTTTCCACGTGCGGGTCTCTGGCGTAGTGACGCCCAAGATTTTTTTTGAATCATTGGTCCAAGGTTTCAACCCAAGGTAGTACCCGCCGAGTTGCTGAAACGGGAGAAAGAAGAAGAGTCAATAATGATACTGGATGTTCATTAATGAAAGAAAAGATAAATGAGAAACTTACGAGTGCGGTTCCATAGTTTCGGAAAGGATGAAGTCTTGGCCGGAATAATGTCACTGGTGGCGATTGTAACAAACCGTTCCATCCACCCACGGTCATTTTCATCATCCATGCTAGATAGCAGAGCATGGTGGCCATGCTTGCTGAAATTTATCATTCCTCTGCAGAAGATCTCGGGGGAATAAAGGTTTACCAATAAAGCTAGGGTAAGCTCCTCTTCCGTCTCCTACGACAGATGCCAAAGACAAGCAACTATCCTCCACTCGGAAGGACTTACTTGAGCCAAGCATACTTGGTAGCGGATGCAGAACTCCACGATGATGGAGTCAAGGTCACCACTAAAAGAAAATGCCCCCAAAGTAAAGGGATACTATAGAAATACCCTTCTTGGGTTAGGTTACCCGCTCCGCCAGGTCGGAAGCAATAATGTCTAAATCTTGGCAATGGCAATCTTCCTTCACAGCAAGAATACTAGAAGGATGGATGGAAGAAGGGTATACACTAAAGGCCCATGTATGAAGGTTAGCAAAAGAAAATCTCTCTTCGAAGTCTTTAGTTGTGACAAGACTTGTGGGGATAATGTGCTCACAGAGGATGAGCAGCCTCATCGGCTTTACCTTTGTTCTTTGACGAACTAGGGTTTTTAGAAGAACAAGCCATTCTTTATTTTTTTTTAAAAAGAAAAAGTTTTTCTCTCAGGAAGAAGGTTAAAGAAAGCTTGAAGACAAAGTATGAGTTGAGTAAAGAAAGTTGGAGAAAGTTATAAGAATTATGAAATATAAATGAAGAAGTTTGATGCATATAAGTAAAGGAATAGGCGGCTAAATTGTGGCTATGATTGCCTCGATAATCAGAAAAAGTGATATTGAATCGTGGGATGACGCATGTTCGGGGCATTAAATATGGAGAGATGTGCGTCTAATCAAATGTCAAAAACTTTTCAGAGGGTGTCAGAGAGTTTCCCGCAAAGAAAGATATCTCTACCAACTTCCCAATGACACAAAGTTATGCCTCCGGAAAGCAGGAAAACTATCTGCAAGGGGTAAAATATGTTCATATTTAATGATCGCATGAGAAAACAACTTGTGGAACCGAATATAGAACATAGCCAAGCCCGAAGGCAATGATCCCGCTTGTTATCGGAAAGAATTATACTCATAAAGACAAAATAAATGCCACCATCTAGTAGTATTCAATGAAGAATATTCTAGAACATTAAGTGCATGATCCATTACAAAGTATATGGCATTCACTGCCCGCCGTTATACATTCTTCAATGGCCCTCATAATTGTCAATAAAGAGGAGCTTAATCCTAGGACCTTGTTCCCTAGGTGTAACTATAAAAAAGTGAGCTCTATCATCATTGTAAGGACACGAATTTTCTAACAGGCATGTACTATATTCCATGAAAAGCTCAAATAACATTTTACTTTCTTGTTTATTTGCTCTGTTCTTATTGCTCCCTGTTGCTCTGCGCCCAGAACCAAGTATCTGCCGTTTATTTCAATGCTAAGTCTCATATTTCAGTCTAGTTCGTCTGTTATTTTTGAATCAAATCAATTTATTTGTCTATATGTCACGTATAAATTCAATTGTACTGTTTTATGGGTAAAAATGATTAATTTTCAAATCGAGTCCAAAATATTATTTAAAACCAAAAATACACTTTCTTAATTTTGGACAAAAACTCCAATTTTTACTGATTTTAGATATTGTATATTTGTAAACTACTTCGTGGCCTTATTTGCCTAAGTTTTCCGTTATTACGAATGGTTATGGCCTATGTGTTGTTCCATCCCAATAACAAGTCTTTCTTTTCCTTTGTTATCTTATTCCACAACTTTTCGATATGAAGTGGAAATTTTCATTTACTACTTACTACTATACCTTTTTGTCAAGTAAAATGGCATCTCAAAATTTTGTCTCATTCCACTTCGATTACTGTAAACCTCAACACTTCGAAAAATCTTGTGTGCAATTAAAGTAAAATTATACTCCCTCCGATTCATAATAAGTGACTTTTTAATTTTTAGATACATCTTAAAAAAATACTAAATTCGAAAAAGAGTCTTTTGACTAAATTACCCTTAATTAAAATTTGTATATTATTAACTTGACACATTGAAATATGTAAATAAGAGCAAATTTAAAAAATTAAAGTTAATTCATTCTTGATTTTGTAAAAATGACACTTATTTTGAAACAAAAAAAAGGCCAGATTATCACTTATTATAGATAGGACGGAGTATAATTGGGAAATATAAAGTACTTTTTGCAATTTTAATAGTTCGTTTGGCCAAGCTTCTTCTTGACCAAAAGTATTTGTTTGGTCAAAAATTCTTTTTTCCAAAGTTAAGGTATTTGACCAAGCTTTTAGAAGGAAAAATGTGCTTTTGAGTAGAAGCAAAATAGTTTTTTGAGAAGCCAAAACAGTAGTTTCTCTCCAAAAGTAATTTTTTTAAAACACTTCTAAGAAAATTGTCACGATCCGAAAATTCCACCTTTGGGACCGTAATGGCCCCCTAACATTTCACTTGCTAGACAAATCACCATTCATTTTTTTTTAATAGTTTAGACTAAATAAAGAGAAAGAACTGAGATAACTATAGAAATCCAAAGTAAAATACGGAACCTAAAACAACCAAACGTCTGCTAAAATCCCTGGACCTGGTGTCATAAGTGCAAGACCTATTAGAATAGTACAAATAAGGGTCTGAAATAATATAAAGTTGTCTGAGAGGAAAGTAAACAGCTAAATAAAAAAATTGAAGGGGACTCCAGGAGCCGCAGGCGCTGAGTAGTTGTACCTCAAGTCTCCACAAGTTGTCCAATTTGAGCACGCAAATAACCGATGCTGGGACCGACTCCAGAATTTGCACAGGAAGTACAGAATATAGTATGAGTACAATTAATCCCATGTACTATGTAAGTGCCGAACCTAACTTCAACGAAGTAGTGACGATGCTAAGGAAGGTCACTTGCACTACAACATGTACGAAGTATATAATAGAGACAAAAAAGAAAATACAGAGCAAACAGTCAACTGAAGATAATAGCTACAGCCTCAATAAATAAGTCAGTGACCAGCAAAATTACCAATCCTTAGAGTTTCAAGTGAAAATACCGAAAACCAACACAATTCAAGGAAATAGAAACACATAGGTTGTTGCAGCGCGCAATCCAATCCCACCGTACAACACAGAATCCTCCCTTATTTTACCGTAACAACATCAACAATAGTGTGTGTGTGTGTGTGTGTGTATATATATATAACAACCCGACCCAACAGATAACAATATCAGTATCATAATTCACCCTTATTTCACAGTATCAATCCACCCTTATTCACCTATTGCGGCTTGTAACCCGATCCCACCGTATCAGTATAAGTTCACCTTTATTCCACTATATCAATCCATACTTATTTCACATGTTGTAGCGCGCAACTCGATCCCACCATACCAGTGCCAAATATTCAATGAGTATAGTCAAATCAATAATTCAAATCAAAAGAATCTCTACGATCAATGAATACAACACTGAGCCAGAAAGAAAACCTTATACAAAATGGGAATTCACATGATTTGTACTACACAGCAAGATGGGTCCCGTAAATGACAATTAAAAGGTGCAAGTAAGTCAAATAAATCAAATAGCAGGGAACCGTGAAACTAAGAAAAGATCTAGCATCATTAATAGAAGAGAACACTTATTAATAGGTAGCAAAATAATCATGGAAGGCATTTAGAGCATTAATATTTAAGAGATGGAAGGAGATAATTAAGAAAAAGTGGAAAATCAGGGAAAACAAGTAATTTGACGGCGTATAAGCAATCGTCATCTTGCATATACGCCACAACTTAGGAAATTCACATAGCACATAATACAAGGGTCCCTATTTCCCTCAAGTCAAGGTTAAACTCAATACTTACCTCACTCCGCAAATAATTCAAATCTCTATTGGGACCTTTCCCCTAGAATTTGCCTCTACACCACTCGTATTTAACCACAATTGACTCAATAATATCAAATATTTATAAAGGAATCACTTACAATGCATAAATTTAGAATTTCCAAACTTTCTCCCAAAAAAGTCAAAAAACGACCCAGCGCCCGCTCGGTCAAAACCTGAGGTTCGGACCAAAACTCATTTATCCATTCACCCCCGAACCCGATTATGTAATCTTTTTCGAAATCCGACCTCAATTTGGGGCCTAAATCTAATTTAACAAAAATTTCTAATTCTACCCAAACCCCCAATTTCTACCATGAAAATCCTAGATTTTAGGTGAAAATTTTATGAAATGTAATGGATAATTGAAAAAAAAATTGGTTAAAATCACTTACCAATGAATTAGGAAGAAGTGTTCTTAGAAAAATCGCCTATAGGGTTCTCAAGGTTTGAAATTTGGAAGAAATGAGAGAAATCCCGTCTAACTCAACTTTTACACAGTTGCAAATGTTGCAATTGCGAGGACCCCCAACCATGCCCGGGCTCGCAAAATGCGATGGTTTTTTCGCAAATACGAGGCTTGCAAATGTGAGATCTACAGCAGACACCAGAAGCAGCTTTGAATTCTAAGTCCAATCCACTCCGTAGCCTATCTAAAACTCACCCGAGCCCTCGAGGCTCTGAACCAAGCATGCACACAAGTTTAAAAATATCATACGAACTTGCTCGCACGATCAAATCGCTAAAATAACATCTAGAACTATGAATCAGACACTAATATCAAATAAATTTTCAAGAAAACTTTAGAATTGCTATTTTAACAACGGGGCATCCGAATCACATCAAACCAACTTTATTTCTCACCAAACTTGAAAGACAAGTCATAAATATAGTAATGGACCTGTACTGGGTTTCGAAACTAAAATACGGACCCGATATCAATAAAGTCAAATATTCGTCAAACATTTAGATTCATTAAGCCTTCAAACTTCATTTTCTTTCAACAAAATACAACAACTCAAGCTACGGACCTCCGAATTCGATTTCGGGTATATGCTCTAGTCCCAAATCACGGTACGGACCTACTAAGACCGTCAAAATATGGATCTGGGTCTGTTTCATCAAAATATTGACTGAAGTTAAATAGATTTTTAAGGCAAAATGTCATATTTTATCAGTTTTTAACACAAAAGCCTTTCGAAAAACACCCAAATTGGGCACGCAAATCAAGGAAGGCTAAAATGAGGTATTTGAGGCTTCAAAACACAAAATTAGGTTCTAAAATTCTATATGACCTATTGGATCATCATATTCTACACCTCTAAAATAAATTTTTGTCCTCGAACGGACATAAAAAAGTATCTGGACTGGTGAAATGTGTGGATATCTACTCCGCATGTTCGACTCGGACTACTAAATAGTTGCCTCAACCGGCTGGCCTCTCTACTACACCCGAACTGAAGGATAACTCTTTGACCTCAATTGTCGAACCTACCGGGCTAAAATTGCCACCGGCTCCTCCTTATAAGTCAAATCCTTGTCCAACTGGATAGAGCTTAAATCTTACACATAGGACAGATCACCGTGATACTTCTGAAGCATGGACACATGGAACACCGGATGTACTGATGATAAACTAGGTGGAAATGCTATCTTGTATGCCATCTCAAAAGGTGTGATATACCTAGGGCTCAACTTACCCTTCTTTCTAAACCTCATCACACCCTTCATGGGTGAAACTCGGAGCAATACCCTCTCTCCGAACATAAATGCAGCATCACGAACTCTATGGTTTGCATAACGTTTCTGCCTGTACTGAGCAGTGCAAACTCGATTCTGAATAATCTTGACCTTATCCAAGGCATCTATACCAAATTTGTATCCAACAACCAAGCCTCCCCCGGCTGGAACCATCCAACTGGCAATCGGCATTGCCTCCCGTATAATGCTTCATAGGGAGCCATCTAAATGCTTGACTGGTAGTTGTTGTTGTAGGAAAACTCCGTAAGTGGCAATACTGATTCCAAGAACCTCTAAAGTATATAACACAAGCGCGGAGCATATCCTCCAATATTTGAATAGTGCGCTCGAATTGTCTGTTCGTTTGAGGATGAATGTTGTGCTCAATTCAACCTGCATGCCCAACTCACCATTACTGCCCTCTAAAAGTGCGATATGAACAGTGTACCTCGATCAGAAATGATAGACACGGGCACACCATGAAGACGGACGATCTCGCAAATGTTAATGCCAACCACTCTGAAGAACAGGTAACAGCCACAGGAATGAAATGCGCTGACTTGGTCAGTCTGTCCATAATAACCCATACCGCATCGAAGTTCCTTTGAGTCTGCGGGAGTCCAATAACAAAATCCATAGTGATACGCTCCCACTTCCACTCAGGAATATCTAACTTCTGAAGCAAACCACCAGGTCTCTAATGCTAATACTTTACTTGCTGACAATTTAGACATTGAGCTACATATGCAACTATATCCTTCTTCATCCTTCTCCACCAATAATGTTGTCTCAAGTCCTGATACATCAAGATGAAACCCAAATGAATAGAGTATTGGAAACTGTGGTCCTTCTCAAGAACAAACTCACGAAGTCCATCTACATTAGGCACACTAATATGACCCTGCATCCTCAAAACTCTATCATCTCCAACGGTAACCTACTTGGCATCACCGTGCCGCACTATGCCCCTAAGGAAAAATAAGTAAGGGTCATCATACTGACGCTCCCTGATGCGCTCACACAAGGAAACTCGAGCCACTGTACAAGCTAGAACACGACAAGGCTCTGAAATATCCAACGTCACGAACTGATAAGCCAAAGCCTGAACATATAATGCAAGTGGTATCTCATCGACTAGAATGTACGCAAGGCTGCCCATACTCACTGCCTTTCTACTCAAGGCATCAACCACTACATTGGCCTTCCTGGGATGATACAAGATGGTGATATCATAGTCTTTCAATAGCTCCAACCACCTCATCTGCCTCAAATTGAGCTCCTTTTATTTGAACAAATACTGCAAGCTCCGATGATCCATGAATACCTTACACGACACGCTGTAAAGATAGTTCCTCCAAATCTTCAACGCATGAAAAATGGCTGCCAAATCTAAATCATGAACAGCATAATTCATCTAATTAACCTTAAGCTGCCACGATGCATATGCAATAACACTGCCATCCAGCATCTATAATGCACCAAGTCCAATACGCGATGCATCATAATATACTGTATAAGATCCAAAACATGTGGTCAACACCAACACTGGCACTGTAGTCAAAGCAGTCTTAAGCTTCTGAAAGCTCGCCTCACACTCGTCTGACCATCTGAGTAGGCCACCCTTCTGGGTCAACCTAGTCAATGTGGTTGCTATAGATAAAAACCCTTCCATGAACAGACGACAATATCCCACCAAACCGAAGAAACTCTAGATCTTCATAGCTAAATTGGGTCTAGTCTAGTTCTAAACTAACACAATCTTCTTAGGATCCACCTGAATGCCCTCTGTCGATACTATGTGCCCCAAGAAAGCGATCGAGTCCAACCAAAACTTGCATTCTGAAAACTTAGCATATAACTAGTTGTCTCTCAAAGTATAAAGTACGATTTGAAGATGTTGTTCATGCTCCTCTCAGCTACAGGAGTAAATCAGTATATCATCAATAAACACAATCACAAAGGATTCCAAATAGGACTTGAAAACTCAGTTCATCAAATCCATAAATGTTGCTGGGGATATTTGCAGCCCAAATGACATCACTAGAAACTCATAATGCCCGTACCGAGTCTGAAAAGTTGTCTTAGGGACATTGGATGCCCTAATCCTCAATGGATGGTGGCCAGACCTCAAATCAATCTTTGAAAACACCTTCGCACCTTGGAACTGATCAAATAAGTCATCAATCCTCGGTAATGGATACTTGTTCTTGATGGTGACTTTGTTTAATTTCTTGTAATCTATGCACATCCTTATCGACCCATCCTTCTTCTTCACAAACAACACAGGCGCACCACAGGGCGAGACACTAGGTCTAATGAAGCCCTTATCAAACAAATCTTGACTCTGCTTCTTTAATTCTTTCAACTATGGCGGGGCCATACGGTATGACAGAATAGAAATAGGTTGAGTGCCCTGAGCCAAGTCATTACAAAAGTCAATATCCATATCGGGTGGCATCCCCGACAAATCTGCAAGAAATACCACTGGAAACTTTCGAACAACTGGTATTGAATCTATGGATGGAACCTCCGCACTAGAATCGCAGGCATGAGCCAAATAAGCTAGACACTCTTTCTCGACCATATGACTATCCTTAACATAAGAGATAACCCTACTGGTAGAATGGGCGGGATTCTCTCTATACTCTAATCGAGGCAACCACGACAAGGCTAAGGTCATCGTCTTAGCATGACAATCCAATATAGCATGATAAGGTGACAGTCATTCCATACCCAAAATGACATTGAAATCAACCATATCGAGAAGTAGAAGATTTACGCTACTCTCAATACTCCCAATAGTAACCATACACGAACGATAAACACGATCTACAATAATAAAATCTCCCATATGTGTGGACACATACATAGGAGCACTCAAAAAATCACGAGGCACAACCAGATATGAAGCAAAATAGGATGACACGAATAAGTAGAGCCCCAACCAAATAGAACTGAAGCATCCATATGCAAACTGGAACAATACATGTAATAATAACGTCTGATAATGCAGCGTCAGGCCTGGCTGGGAAAGCATAACATCGGGGCTGGGACCCACCACTCTGAATCCCTAGGATGACCTCTAGCTGACTGGCCTCCACCTCTAGCAGCCTGACCTCCACCTCTTGAGGCCTGACCTCTACCTCTAACGGCCTGACCTCCACCTCTGGCTATCTGACCCCTGCCTCTAGCTCGCTGATAGGGTGGAACGAAAACTCTACTGTGGTGTACCACCTAATAATCTCGGACAAGTCCTCCTGATATGCGCAAAACCACCACACTGAAAACATCCATCCCAGTGTAGTGGCTGCTGAAATTGAGACTGACCCGAACGGGCCAGATAACCACAGTGATAACTCTAAATAGGAGGTGCACTAATAGGAGTTGATGGCGCACTGCAGGCTGGCTACCCAGAATAATGTACATAAGGACCACGACTCCCTGAAGCATTATGGGATGCCTGAAGCGTTGACTGAAATGGCCTGGGATGATGGACCCTACCAAAAGTACCTCTGCCTCCAAATGAGGTACCACTAAAACCACTGGAATGACGAGGCCTTTTATCAGACTCCTGCCCTCTCTCCTATGAAAGAACATCTTCGATCCGCCTAGGGACATTAGCAGCAGTCTGAATGGAAATCTTACCCCGAGTCTCCTTCGCCATCTGTAGCTTGATCGGGTGAGCGAGCCCCTCAATAAACCTCCTTACCCTATCTATCTCGGTAAGAAGTAGAAGAATAACATGATAGGCTAGATCCACAAAACGGGTCTCATACTGAGTGACTGACATACTTCCCTGCTGGAGACGCTCAAACTTCCTGCAGTAACTCTCTCTCAGTATGATAGGAAAGAACTTCTCAAGAAATAGTTGAGATAATTGGTCCCAAGTAAGAGCAGGAGACTTATCTAGTCTGGTAGATACATAATCCTTCCACCATCTCTTGACAAAACCTGTCATCTGAAACACAGCAAAATCGACCCTATTGGTCTCAACTATACCCATGTTCCACAGCACCTCATGGCAGCGGTCAAGATAATCATGTGGGTCCTCAGAAGGTGATCCACTGAAGTGATCTGGGAAGAGCTTGGTAAACTTGTCCAATCTTAATAAGCCCTCAGAAGACATGGCATGTCCATCACCGGCCCGTGCTGTGACAACTGGCCGAACTACCCCAACTGGCCAGGCTGCTGGAGTCTGCTCTAGAGTGTGAGTAGGGGGAGTCTGTGCTCCTCCCCCAGCTTGAGAGATGGTTGGTGCCATAGGAAATGTACTAGCCAGGGGCCACACTCTCCATAAGGCCAACCAGACGGACTAGAGAGTCCTGAAGCACTAGGGTGGAAATTAACCCCTCCAGAACCTGAGTTGGTCCGACAGGTACACTCTAAGCTAGAACCTCCTCATCAAAATCTACCTGAGGCTTCACTGTGGGTGTTGCTGCTCGAGCTCTAGGCTGAGCTATGTGCCTGCCTCAGCGTCTGGCATGACCTCGGCCTCGAACTTTGCCCCTCGTAGGAGCTTCCACTAGGGGCTCCGACTGCTCTCCAACTGAAGATGCGGTGCGTGTTCTCGCCATCTGCAAGAGATCAAGAATAGAAAAGTTCAATCATCAATAGTAGAATAAAATCGCATGACAGAGAAGAATAGACGTGAACTTGTTCCTAACTCCATAGCCTCTGGAAGATAAGTACAGACATATCCATACCGATCATGTAGACTCTACTAAGTTTTCTCGTGACTCGTGAGACCTATGCAACATAGCACTCTGAAATCAACTTATCACGACTCGAAATTCCCACCTTCGGGAGCGTGATAGCGCCTAAAATTTCACTTGCTAGGCAAGCCAACGTTAGAACAACGTATTAATTTTTAATAGTTTAGAACAAATAAAGAGAGAGAACTGAAATAACTGCAGAACCAAAGTAAAACGCGGAAGCTAAAACAGCCAAGCGTCTGCTAAAATCCCTGGACCTAGTATCACAAATGCATGAGCTACTAGAATAGTACAAATAAGGGTATGAAATAACATAAAGTTGTCTGAAAGGAAAGTACACATCTAAATAAAAAAAAAGGGAAGGGGACTCCAGGAGCTGTGGGCGCTGAACAACTGTACCTCAAGTCTCCACAAGTTGTCCAATACGAACACACTAATAACCGTTGTTGGGACCAACTCCAAAAACTGCACAAGAAGTGCAGAGTGTAGTATGAGTACAACTGACCCCATATACTTTGTAAGTGCCGAGCCTAACCTCAACGAAGTAGTGATAAGGCTAAGGAAGGTCACCTACACTACAACCTGTACGTAGTATATAATAGAGACAGAAAAGGAAATACGGAAGAAAATAAGACAGTCAACTGAAGATAATAGCTACAGCCTCAAGAAATAAGCCAGCCACGATCAGAATTACCAATCCTTATAGTTTCAAGTGAAAATACCGAAAACCAACACAACTCAAGGAAATAGAAACACATAGGTTATTGCGGCGCGCAACCTGATCCCACCGTACAACACAGAATCCTTCCTTATTTCACCGTAACAACATCAAAAACAATAGTGTATATATATATATATGTGTGTGTGTGTGTTGCGGCGCGCAACCCGATCCATCCATATAACAATATTAGTATCATATTCATCATTATTTCACCGTATCAATCCATCCTTACTCCACCTGTTGCGGCATGCAATCCGATCCCACCGTATCAGTACAAGTTCATCCTTATTCCACCATATCAATCTACCATTTCCACCTGTTCCGGTGGGTAACCTAATCTCACCATATCAGTGTCAAATACTCAATAAGTATAGTCAAATCAATAATTCAAATCACAAGAATCTCTACAATCGATGAATACAACACTAAACCAAAAAGGAAACCTTGTACAACATGGGAATTCACATAAGTAGTACTACACAACAAGACATGTCCTATAAATGACAATTAGAAGGTTCAAGTAAGTCAATTAGAGCAAATAGCAGGGAATCATGAAACTATAAAAAGATCTAACATCATTAACAAGAGAGAACACTGATTAACATGTAGCAAATAAGTAGAGAAGGCACTTAGAGCATATAACATTTAAGACAGAGAATTAGATAATTAAGGAAAAGCAGAAAATCAGGGAAAACAAGTAATTCGGCGGTGTATAAGCAGTCGTCATCTCGCATATATACTGCAACCCCTAATTCACATAGCACATAATCTAAGGGTTCCCTTTCCCCTAGAATTCGCCTCCAAACCACTCGTATGTAACCGCAATTGACCCAATAATATCAAATATTTCTAAAGGAATCAATTGCAATGCATAAATTTAGAATTTTCAAACTTTCCCCCAAAAAGTCAAAAATCAACCCCGGGCTCGCTCGGTCAAAACTCGAGGTTCTAACCAAAATCCATTTACCCATTCACTCCTGAGCCCGATTATGTAATTTTCTTCAAAATTCGACCTCAATTTGGGGTCTAAATTTCAATTTTACAAAAATCCCTAATTTTACCTAAACCCCCAATTTCTACCATGAAAATCCAAGATTTTAGGTGAAAATCTTATGAAATGTTATGGGTAATTGAAAGAAAATAGGTTAGAATCACTTACCAATCTATTGGGGAGGAAGATTTATTTAGAAAATTGCATTTAAGGTTCTCTAGGTTTGAAATTTTGAAAAAATGTGAGAAATCCCGTCTAACTCAACTTTTACACGGTTGCAGATGTCGCAATTGCGATATCTTGTTCGCAATTGCGAGAAATCCCGTCTAACTCAACTTTTACACGGTTGCAGATGTCGCAATTGCGATATCTTGTTCACAATTGCGAGAAAAAGGTCGCAATTGCGAACTCCTCTCTGAATCCTAGTAATCGTATTTGCGATTAAATGGTCCCAAATGCAAACCCTGATGCCCTGGAAAATGCTGACAAATCTTCGCAAATACGAAGATTTTCACAAAAGGTATTGAGTCACAAATGCGACTCTGCATCGCAAAAGCGAAAATGCCAAGTTCGAAATTGTGAACTTTTACCTTGCAAATGCGAGGACCCCCAGCCATGCCTAGGCTCGCAAATACGATGGTTTCTTCGCAAATGCGAGCAAATGCGAGATCTGCATCAGTCACCAAAAGCAGCTATGAATTATTAAGTCCAATCCATTCCGTAACCTATCCGTAACTCACCCGAGCCCTCAGGGCTCTAAACCAAATATGCACACAAGTCTAAAAATATCATATGAACTTACTCGTGCGATCAAATCTCCAAAATAACATCTAGAACTATGAATCGGACACCAAAATCAAATAAATTTTCAAGAAAACTTTAGAATTATTATTTTAACAATTGGACGTCTGAATCACGTTAAACCAACTCCATTTCTCACCAAATTTGACAGACAAGTCATAAATATAGTAATGGACCTGTACCAGATTTTGAAACTAAAATACGGACCCGATATCAATAAAGTCAAATATTAGTCAAACTTTTAGATTCATTAAGCCTTCAAACTTCAATGTTTTTCAACAAAATACGATAACTCGAGCTAGGAACCTCCGAATTCGATTCTGGGCATACGGCCAAGTCCCAAATCACGAAACGGACCCATCGATACTGTCAAAATACGGATCCGGATCCATTTTCTCAAAACATAGATCGAAGTCAACTCAAATGGATTTTTAAGACAAAATTTCATATTTTATCAGTTTTTATACAAGAGCCTTCCGGAAAAATACCTGAATTGTGCACGCAAATCGAAAAAGGCTAAAATAAGGTATTTGAGGCTTCGAAACACAAAATTAGGTTCTAAAACTCTAGATGACCTATCGGGTCATCACAAAAATATACTTAGATGTACTTTTTAAAATTTGGTCAAGCGCAAATTGTAGCTCAAAGTACTTTTCAAATTAATTAGCAAAATAAAAATTGTTTCTTATCAAAGGACTTTTTTGAAAAGCACTTTTGAGAAAAATACTTTTCAAAATAAGCTAATTTTAGAAGCTTGGCCAAACAGGTTATAAGTTAGATTTCTTTTTCGTATATATACAAAATTTTAAACTTATTTACCCGATTTATAAAGTTTTCCTATTGATATGAAGTAACTAAAGTTTTATTACAAACTATATACAACACCTGATAAAAATCTATAATTTATGTACAACTTAAATCTATATTTTTTTGTGCAGGATCCGGTCAAAAACTATCATTTACATATACGCTGTATACAATTATGCTAATTGTATTTCGTTTCTATATTCGAAATGCAAAATATATTGTCACGCCCCAAAACCCAAACCCGGTCGTGATGGTGCCTCTCGTGAAGACAAGGCCAGCCGACACTTACTCAAATTCTGTTCTAACAGCTTAATAAATCAATAAGTCATTTATAAGGACAAATAATCCAATCCTTTAGGTAGTAAGCAATTCAATTCTATAAACATACAGAATAACAACCCAACTCAGCCCGACATCGAGGTGTCACTAGTCATGAGCATCTATTAGAGTATAAATACAAGTACAATGTCTGAAATGTACAAAACAGGACTGCTGAACAAAAGGGGAGAAAAGCGGTGATGCGAACACTAACAACCACCTTGCTAAAACTCCGCTAACCTTGCATCAAATCAACCAAAACCCGCTACCGGGTGAATAAATACCTGTATCTGCACACAAGGTGCAAGGAGTAAAGTGAGTACTCAAACTCAGTGAGTAATAAACATAAATAAAGGCTGAGAATAAGAAGTCCTGAATAAGCACAAAGTAGTTCTATAAATATAGCAACTCAACCCAGCAGCATAAAATCAATAAATCAATGAAAACACTTAAGGAAATGCCACAATAGATAAATAAGTAGATGCCAAGCAAATATGCAATGCAACACATAAACTGATACTCTCCAGTACCCGCTGCGGCATGCAGCCCGCTCTATTTATTTATTGTCTACGGCACTCACTGGGGGTGTGCAGACTCCGGGAGGGGCCCCTTACGGCCCAAGTGCAATAATAAGCCATCTCGTAGCATCAACCAGGCCCTTGGCCTCATATCAATATCAATACAGTACCGCTGCGGCGCACAGCCCGATCCATAATCAGTCCAAAATTGCATAAGCCCCTCGGGCACAACAATATAGAAATATTCAGCCCAATCTTCTTTTGAAAATATTAATTAAGTTTCAAGTGAGAGAAAAAGGTGGCTGAGTTTACAAAACAGTATTAAAAACCAGGATTGAGTTCAATTATTTGTAAATATGGTAAGAAACCAGCAAAAACAATCCCCGAAGGATTCAAGCAGTTGGCAGGAAGCCCAATTATGATAATTAATCCATTTTTATAAGGATATCTACTAAGCTTCAATCAATTAGGTAGTAATTTTATTAAGCGGGATGGACCAAGTCACGATCCCCGACAGTGCTCTATCCCATGCCCATTATCCGGCGTGCAAGTCACCTCAATATAGCACTACAATGTGCAAATTCGGAGTTTCAAACCCTCAGAGCATCATTTACATCTATTACTCACCTCAAGCCAGCCAAATCATAGCTCGCTATGCCTTGCCTCTAAAATTAGCCTCCTCGTATGACTAATCTGTCCAAAATCACAACAAATATGTCGCTTTATGAGAAGAGACAATACCCAATCGAAAGCAATCAAAAAATATCAAAATTTACGAATTTGACAAAACCCGAGCCCCGGGTCCACGTCTCGAAACTCAGAAATTTTTATACCAACGGGTTCCTTATCTTGCCACGAGTCTATACATACTAAAAACTCTTAAATCGGACCACAAATGGCCCCTCAAGTCCCAAATTTAGAAATTTCAAACTCAAGCCCTAATTTCTTACAATTTGGCTAAATTCTCAAGGATTTCAAGGATGATTCTACAATAAAATCATGTTTTTAACTCATAAAACTTACCTCCAATCGATCCCAGTTGAAACTCTCTTCAATCCCCGTCCAAAAGCTCTCAAAAATGCCCAAAATGGTGGGAAAATAGGTTGAGTTTGCGGATGAAATGTTAATAACATTGCCCAGATCATTGTAGCTAACCCTATGCGATCGCATCAGAGCTCCTACGATCGCATAGCAAAAAATTTCCAGGGTCTCAAATTACCATATGCGATTGCAACAGGCACTCTGCGATCGCAGTGCATTATCAAACAACACTGTGCGATCGCAATACTTCCCATGCAATCGCATAGCACAATTAAACAGCCCCTATAATTCCTTCTATGCGATCGCATAGAGCAAAATTGCTTTGCACTGACAGCTACATTCCTGCAGCATTTTCCAACTTCAAAAATTCCCGTTAGCCATCCAAAATCACCCCGAGGCCCCCGGAACCTCAACCAAAAGTGCCAACATATCTTACAATATCATTCAAACTTGCTCCAATCATCAAAACACCTCAACTAACACCAAAATCATCGAATTCAAGTCTAAGTTCTTTTAAAACTTCCAAAACACGCATTCGATCAAAAACCCAACTAAACTACATCCGAATGACCTGAAATTTTGCACACACATCCCAAATCACCTAACGAAGCTACAAAAACTCTTGGAATTTCATTCCGACTCCCGGATCAAAATATCACCTATCAACCGGAAATCGCCAAAATACTAACTTCGCCAATTCATGCCTAATTCTACACCGGACGTCCAAAACCACTTCTGATCACGCTCCTAAGTGAAAAATCACCTCCCGGAGCTAACTGAACCATCAAAATTCACATCCGAGCCCTGTAACACAAAAGTCAACTTCTAGTTGACTTTTTCAAACTAAGCCTTCCTTAAAGAGACTAAGTGTCTGATTTCCTACCAAAACCAATCCAAATCAACTCGTTCACACCCAATACTGATAATGAAGTACAAAGAAACAGAAAATGAGGGAAACGGGGTGGTAACTCACGTGACGATGGGTCGAGTCATCACATCCCCTCCAAACTTAAACAAACGCTCGTCCTCGAGCGTACCTAGTGTTGTCCTAGAAGCCAACCAATAGCTGAATGACCTTACCAAGCATATACCGGGGGTGATCCCACATCACCCTATCTCATATAGATCCGATAACACATTTTAACTAAAATTGCACCATCCAGTCCAGCCTATAGATCATAGAACCACATTTCACTTTCTGAAATCTTACACAGGATCAGAACCTCATATCTTTATTTAGAATAAACCCAAACCAGCTATAATAACCCATACCTGCAACCTCGGCTGCAATCATATGATATACCACATAACTCGAACATATGTAGCGATAACTTACATTCACAACAGCTGCCCACGACACCTAAATATCGATAGAAAGCCTTGTTAAATAAAGTCTCATTCCAACACTTTCATATACTGCCAATGATAAATGAAACACGCAATAAACCGTAACCATTTCTCAAATCAACCATTCATGAAGCCATTGCTCCTCTGGCAATTACCATAGCCGAACCTGGATATTTACCCATCAAACATGCTGAACTCGAATCCGTTTGCATTCATTAATGATCCTACGATATCCTTTTACCAAACACACCATCCTGGTGACATGACACATCAATACGGGCCTAAGCCACAACTTTCATAATACGCGCCCCGATAAGAAACGGTCCGAACATACTCAAATCATGGAAATGACTCAACTGAAAGAGCCACCCCTCCAACTCGCTGATACTGCCACAACACAAGGCTGAGAAGTCGTCTCACATTATAGAAATAGAACATCGAAATCTAGCCTGCGAGGTCATTTTTCCACACAGCTTTGCTGTAACACGCGATCCTATCCAAATACTGCTCCACATGAAACACCTACAGTCGCTATGCTCGAAATCGACAACCATGCTCAACTGACGTCTGGATCCAAAGCAAATCATTACACCCACGGTGAAACAAATGACATACACCACGCAAACCTGATAGAACATAATCGGTACATTATTTACCGAGCAACTCCCAATTACTCTTTCGGCTCGACTTTCATTATGAGTTCCCAGTAGAACTGCACCACATGTGCCCATAACCGACAAATCATAATGTCTCACAACACAAAAGGACTCATAGGTCTCCCAAATTACTATCAAGCTCAATAACAATAGAATTAACCTACTCTTCAACAATACAATTCGGGGCCAACCAGGCCAACCAAGCCAACTCAAGCTAGAACACACATACACACATTGGCCTGCCAATGAACTATTTACCAAGGAACCTGAAGTTGTCCCTTCCCGCTACTATAACTCCTACCGGTGCCATACGATACAGCGCCCAGCACCAAATCAATATCGAAGTCAACAACCTTGCCCGGCAACATATTCGGCCAGAAGAAATGCATCCGAAAAGTCCCTCAACATCGGAACAGAATCAATGACAGTATCCTATGCACTGACATCCATCACGAAGGCCTAATTTAGAAAGCAATCCTTCCTAGTTATCCGCTGGTTCTTTGAAATATAAACCACTCTGCTAGAATATAATCTAACGCACTTCACCACTTAACCCATGATATTTCGGCGTAGCCCCTAGTGCAATAGTTCAAAATCACCCAACACTAAGAAAACCAGTCTGAATTCCAACATCACATCCAAAATATAACTTACTAACAAATAAAGATCCAATCGAACCTCCAAATCCCGATAGTCGTTAAACGGTGACGATACACACGATCCACAACCATAACCTAGCCTGTACATGAGAAATCCCATTCTCCAACTCCATATGGCACACAAATCATCATACCTTATCCCAGTTTCCACCGTGCGAATACATGCACACCTTTGATACCCAATCATCCCACTATAGATACTCAATATTTTCCTGTGCTACCAAGCAAACCCGAATACCACCAGTGGACCCAACAAGAACATGCCGCAATACTACCGAAATATCATCAGTTTAATCATATTACCTTTTTATGAGACATTCTCTCATCAAATCATTTCAAATTAGCAATACCATTTCCTTAATCATCTGAAGAACATTCACCCTAATCATCTGAAGCTTTTTTCTTTAATCACCTAGAAGAAAATCACTACACATCCCATGCTCTGCATGATGTACATAGGTCTTGTTCTAACTCTTACAATGTTGACATGACAGATGAGATCTGCATAAATTCATGACCACTGCCGAAACAACAATTCATTGATTCTATACTCGTGGCAAGAACTATCACCTCATTCTGAGCCAAACAATGGTCTTAGCTTCTTAATTTAGTTCATATACTCAGATTGAACTGATCTTGAATTCAATGATCTTGTCTCACCCAGTACGAACTGCTCAGGCAATAAACCACCCCAGACATAATTAAAAGTCGCATATGATGCCCCAATGAGTCAATAGGCTAACAATTCAAATGCGATACAAAAGGAAAACGAACTCTGGAAGGAATGACTAATCCCACGCACTAATACAAACTTTCCTTATAAAACAGGGAGCAAGGCATACAAAAATAGCATATAGAAAACTATACTCAACATCACTTTGTTGAGGCATGCAACCCGATCCAGATAACATACCCATGGCGGCGTGCCACCCGATCCACACATAGATCTCACATAAGGAGATGCACATCGAGCCAAATTTGCTCATTACAACAAAATACCGAATATCGGTCATAAGCATGCTAAGTGCATAATAATATCTCTGAGGAATATATATATATATAGCGTTATAAACTACAAAACTCAAGCACAACTGAGGTGCGATATACAATCTAAATTTCAACAGCCAAGTTGCTCATATAACATCATTCCTATGCGGATTCTCAACCCATAAGCAATTTCTCAAGCCGTCTCACAACTCACATGGCACAATGCATCACTACGTGAAATAGCTGACAACGAAACATCAACCTGACTACTCCTCCATGAGGACCACATCACAAAATGCACACATCTGGCCTGATATAGAGCCATTATTCACATTAAATCCATCCACCGACTTCAAGCTGATTCTGATCACATTGAACTAGTCTGATAACCTTTCAAAGGTCCATAATAACTCCCCTTTTTCTCATAACACACAAGGACAACCATCATAATCGGTGTAATCCTCCCCAGTTCACAGCCCAATAGGCCAAGTGCCCTCCAGGCATGAAGCGTCAATCTAACGACACTATCACAACCTTCATACTTGGTTTACATCTTTAATCAATTAGGTGACTACATGCCACACTTATATAATCTTCCCATGGAACACACTCCCACGACCTACCACAATAATATATGGAGCGTACCTCCAAACCACCGGTCGCCCTAACGCTTAAAAGCGATCAAGAATCATTAACCAGGACGCAAGACCCTTCTTACGACCACCAATCTCAGGTGATGCTGAAAACAACACCAACTTACCTTAAACATCGAAACTTCTTTCCTGCTCATCCGAGCTTATGACATTCTTGTCAAAATTTTCCTTCACTCATGCCATTCTCAACCTAATTTCCACGACCAGAACTGATTCGCCAGCATGCCCCATATTAGAACCAACATAGCATATAACCGTACAATCAACTTAATTAATAGCAAGCTCCCCTACTTGGCTCGAAGCCATAGATCAAAACATATTATACTCATAACGCATATACCCCACTGCGGCCTTAGTACCGTAGTGAGATCAAACTCAAATCTTCTGTAAGCTTGTGCAAACACACTTCATCTAGTACTTGAACTTTCGGCAATCTTACAACAGTTAAACTCAGTTTCTTAAGCGAACCAAAATTCCAACTTCAATACTTACAATTCACTTGCACATGAGATCCTCTATCATTCACATAAGGATCACACGACCCTAAAATCTTCGCAGGAGATGACTCAATTGATTTAACATCAGTTAACATTGTTGAATACCTCTTATCGTCTAGTATACCTTCCTCATCACTTCCAAATCACATAGATATGTCTCGCAGCACTAACATACTTACCACGTAGCTAACCAGCCGTGACTCCCACTAATAGTGACAATATCGAACATATAGGCTCGAAGCACTTGCTCACACAGTCCGCACCTCGGTGCCCAAGCCATAGGCAAAGATTCGGTCTCAAATCCTCCAGACTGGCCCAACATCAACTCACAAAGGTCACATCTCGCCCCTCAATCAGGGAATCACAAGCTATCGAGGCACGTCTGACATTGAGCGCTCATGTGCGCATACAAATTCATGGAAGGAATTTCAAGAGTTACTTTTCAAGCTGAGTCAAAGGACGCACGATAAGAATTTCAAGAATGTGAAGTTTTCCTAAAGGTTCTGCAGCCTCTCGAGGATAAATACAGACGTCTCCGTACCGATCCACGAGACTCTACTAAACCTGCTCATGACTCGTGAGACCTAGTAACCTAGGATCTGATACCAACTTGTCACGACCCAAAACCCAAACTCGATCGTGATGGCGCCTCTCGTGAAGACAAAGCCAACCAACACTTATTCAAATTCAGTTCTAACAGCTTAATAAATCAATAAGTCATTTATAAGGATGAATAATCCAATCCTTTAGGTAGTCAACAATACAATTCTATAAACATGCGGAATAATAACCCAACTCAGCCCGACATTGAGGTGTCACTAGTCATGAGCATCTATTAGAGTATAAATACAACTACAATGTGTGAAATGTACAAAACAGGACTATTGAACAAAAGGGGAGAAAAGCGGTGCTACGAATGCTAACAGCCACCTTGCTAAAACTCTGATAACCTTGCATCCAATCAACCAAAACCCGCTGCCGGGTGAATAAATACCTGTATCAGCACACAAGGTGCAGGGAGTAAAGTGGGTACTCCAACTTAGTGAGTAATAAATATAAATAAAGACTGAGAATAAGAAGCCCTGAATAAGCACAAAGTAGTTCTATAAATACAGCAACTCGAACCCAACAGCATAAAATCAATAAATCAATGAAAACATTTAAGGAAATACCACAACAGATAAATAAGTAGATGCCAACCAAATATGCATTGCAACACATAAACCGGTACTCTCCAGTACCCACTGTGGCGTGCAACCCACTCCATTTATTTATCGTCGACGGCGCTCACTGGGGGTGCGCAATAATAAGTCATCTCGTGGAATCAACCAAGCCCTTGGCCTCATATCAATATCAATACAGTACCGTTGCGACGCGCAGACCGATCCATAATCAGTCCAAAATCGCATAAGCCCCTCGGGCACAACAATATAAAAATATTCAGCCCAAACTTCCTTTGAAAATATTAGTTAAGTTTCAAGTGAGAGAAAAGGGTGGTTGAGTTTACAGAACAGTATTAAAAACCAGGATTGGGTTGAATTATCTATAAATATGGTAAGAAACCAGCAAAAACAATTCCCGAAGGATTCAAGCAGTTGGCACGAAGCCCAATTATGATAATTAATCCATTTTTATAAGGATATCTACTAAGCTTCAATCAATTAGGTAGTAATTTTATTAAGCAGGATGGACCAAGTCACGATCCCCGACACTGCTCTACCCCACGTCCATTATCCGGCGTGTAAGTCACCTCAACATAGCACTACAATGTGCAAATTCAGGGTTTCAAACCCTCAGAGCGTCATTTACATCTATTACTCACCTCAAGCCAGCCAAATCATAGTTCGCTATACCTTTGTCTCTCAAATTAGCCTCCTCGTGCGATGAATCTGTCCAAAATCACAACAAATATGTCGCATTATGATAAAGAGACAACACCCAATTGAAAGCAATCAAAAAAATATCAAAATTCACGAATTTGACAAAACCCGAGCCCCGAGTCCACGTCTCGAAACTCAAAAAATTTTACACCAATGGGTTCCTTATCTCTCCATGAGTCTATACATACCAAAAACTCTTAATTCGGACCACAAATGGTCCCTCAAGTCCCAAATTTAGAAATTTCAAACTCAACCCCTAATTTCTTACAATTTGGCTAAATTCTCAAGGATTTCAAGGATGATTCTACAATAAAATCATATTTTTAACTCATAAAACTTACCTCCAATCGATCCCAGTTGAAACTCTCTTCAATCCCTGTCCAAAAGCTCTCAAAACCGCCCAAAATTGGTGAAAAAATGGGTTGAGTTCGCGGATGAAATATTTATAACATTCTGGCCAGATCACTGTAGCTAACCCTATGCGTTCGCATCCGAGCTCCTGCGATCGCATAGCACAAAATTTCTAGGGTCTCAAATTACCCTATGTGATCGCAACAGGCACTCTGCGATTGCAGTGCATTACCAAACAACACTATGCGATCGCAATACTTCCCATGAGATCGCATAGCACAACCAAACAGCCCCTATAATTCCTTCTATGCGATCACATTCCTTCCTATGCGATCGCATAGAGCAAAATTGCTCTGCACTGACTGCTGCATTCCTGCAGCATTTTTCAACTTCAAAAATTCCCGTTAGCCATCTGAAATCACCCCGAGGCCCCCGGGACCTCAACCAAAAGTGTCAACATATCTTACAACATCATTCAAACTTTCTCGAATCATCAAAACACCTCAACTAACACCAAAATCATCTAATTACATCGAATTCAAGCCTAAGTGCTTTTAAAACTTTCAAAACACACATTCGATCAAAACCCCAACTAAACCACGTCCGAATGACCTGAAATTTTGTACACACATCCCAAATCACCTAACGAAGCTACAGAAACTGTCGGAATTTCATTCCGACTCCCGGATCAAAATATCACCTATCAACCGGAAATCGCCAAAATACTAACTTCGTCAATTCATGCCTAATTCTACACCGGATCTTCAAAACCACTTCCGATCACGCTCCTAAGTCACAAATCACCTCCCGGAGTAACTGAACCATCGGAATTCACATCCGAGCGCTGTAACACACAAGTCAACTTCTGGTTGACTTTTCCAAACTAAGCCTTCCTTAAAGAGACAGTGTCTCATTTCCTACCAAGAACAATCCAAATCAACTCTTTCACACCCAACACTTATAATGAAGCATAAAGAAGCAGAAAATGAGAGAAACGGGGCGGTAACTTACGTGACGACGGGTAGGACCGTCACATATGTACAATTTATTTATGTCTTCTTCCTTGAGTTTCAATATGAAATTCGAACCAAAACCACCTCGAATATTCATCAAATTCTCTCGAAATTGAGATATAAAATTCAAGGGATATTCTCATAATTTGTAACATTGCCAAATCCAAACTAATAACAATTTCATAAAATTCTATTTTAGAATTCGAATCTTCAAAACTTTTTAATAACTGTTAATGAAATTTCGCAATAAAATTACATTCTGACTATATAATTTTTAAAAAGGGAACTTTTGTTACAAGGAAACAAATTTTCAGGTCGTTTAAATGGTTTTCGTGTGAACTGTCATTAATCGCCTAATTGGATAAGCATTGCTTATAGACGAAAACTTTAAATATTGAGGGGCAGGGAATATGAGCCTAGACTTTGTACGTAGCAAGCTTCTAAGTTAGTATTGCTGACCATATAGTCTAAGCTTCTAGGTTGAATGAGGAAGACGATAAAGAGAAAATAGGGAAGATTAGATTCTAATACATTATTTTGTATAAAATTAGTATATTATATATCAGCTTGCAATTAAGTTAAGACTTCAATATTGAGGGAAACAAGTTTCAAAAGTAATATAAATATCTAAATAGAATTTTTTTCGTTCATATACAATATTTGAAACTTATTTATCAAAATTATCCTAATTTTGTATATTATCCGACCTAAACAAGTATTGCTTATAGTTTTTATACAATTCATTATTAGCGCCTTAAATTAGGGGATTTAGTTACACCCTTTTTCTTTTTTCTCTCATCCTCTCCTTCCCTAATATTTGCCGCCTCTCTCCATATACAATTCATTATTAGTGCTTCGAATTATGGATTCGATTACACCCTTTTTTATTTTTTCTCTTATTTCCTCTTTCCAACAGTGCATGTTATGTGTAAATACTAACCAAGCGTAAAAAAATCTACTATCGTAACTTCAACCGCTTCAGCTAATTCGAAAAACATGGAACACCAGCTACCTTGTTTCATTTGATTATCTAAACATGTCTAGTGAGACATATGCAACTTTGGATAATCCAAACCAAGACGTTAGGAATCATAGAGAAGCACCGACTTCAAAACAAATTAGAAAAAGGCACATTGATTGTCAACTATTTTATCTTTATTGATTATCTAGATATATCTGTTTAGTCAAACTTGCGCAATTTTTTATCAATCCTGACCCAGAAGCTACAAAATGTAGGCATGAAAAAGAGATTCTAAACATACCAGTACAATTCATGAACTTTGTACAATTTGATACATTTACAGAAACATATAATAAAAATAAATTTTATACAACTAATTATATAGTATACAACTTATTTACAAGTTTTATACATAATTTTTACTCAATTAAAAATAACTATAATATCATACAACGTAAATACAATTTTCATACAAATATATTTTTGTATTTATTTTATATATGATTTGTATATATTTTATATGTGTATTTTCCTCTTTTTCCCTAAAGTTTAATACAATTTTTTATAGATATCAACAGCTTCACGTAAAAAGAGAGTATTTATAACTTATATACAAATTTCATAAAATAATTAATCCATTATACAACTATTTTTCAACTTTCATACAATATTCAATTTCAAATATATATAACTACAACAGAATACAACTTAAATGCAATTTGCATACAATTTCGTAAGCATATTGCATGTCATGTCGTCGTCTTCTTCGTCTTCTTCTTCTTCTTCTTCTTCTTCTTCTTCTTCTTCTTCTTCTTCTTCTTCTTCGAGTTTTAATCTGAAATTCAGCCAAAATCAAGTCATCTCTTCACCAAACACCCTAAAAATTGAGATATAAACTCCAAAGAATATTCTAAATTATTTGCAACAACACACAATCTAAACAAACAATAATTTTTGAAAATCCAAATTCGAATTCATAGTTTTGAAGATTTTTAATGACTGTCATTGGTCGATAATTGAACACCTTCATAATTTATTAATTGACAATTTCATGTGACGACCCAAAAGGTCATCACCGTATTTCTCCCTTTCTCCGCGCTTTCGAGGCCTTGAAAACCTCGCTGGTGGTTACCTCGATTTGCGTTCGCAGTCCGGACGCGAAGCCGAAAAGTTTTTATGTTAAAATATGTGAATTTTGTAAAAATTTGAAGAATTTTGATATTAATATTGATATAGTTGACTTTGGTCAATATTTTTGGTAAGCGGACCCGGACCCGAGATTGGACGATCCCGGAAGGCCCGTAGAAAAATATGGGACTCGGGCATGTGCCCGGAGTCGAATTCCGAGGTCTAGAGCCCGAGGAAGAAATTTTTTCGTGAAATTATTTTTTTGAATTTGTTAAGGAAAATAAAAATGAAAATTTATTGAAAGACTGTGGTATCGGGCTCGTATTTTGGTCCCGATGCCCGGTACATGTCTTAAATATGATTTAAGCGATTGCTGTGAAGTTTGACTAAATTTGGACGTCATTTGACGTGTTTTGAGCTAGAAACTGTAAAATCGATGATTCATGGAAATTAGAAGGGAATCGTGGGTCTTGAGACCTAGTTTGATGAATTATGACGTTTTTAAGCGATTTGATCGCACGGATGAGTCCGTAGGATATTTTTGGAGTTATGTAAATGATTGGTTTGGAACCCCGAGGGCTCGGGTGAGTTTTGAGTAGGTCCCGGAAGGCCTTAGGCTTAAATTATCAGATGTGGCAGTGTAGCAGGTCCCACGCGGCCGCGGTGCATTTCTGCGCCGTCCGCGTGGACTGGTTCAGAGAGTCGCTGGTTTAAGTCCAACCAGCGCGGCCGCACACCAAATCAGTGCGGTCCGCGCTGGAAGCCACGCGGCCGCGGCGCATTTCTGTGCGGTCCGCGTGGCTAGGTTTAGAGAAGTCTGGTGCAGGTCCACCAGCGCGGCCGCGCACCAAAACAGTGCAGTCCGCGCTGGGTAGGTTCAAAGAGCTAATTTTCTTCCCTTTTCGGTGCGGCCGCGTGGCATTTTTGTGCGGTCCGCGCCAGCCTTCAGTAAACTATATAAACCCGAGACTTTCAGCTATTTTACACTTTTTCAAAACCTAAAACATAAGAAGCGATTTTTCAAACAATTCTTCTTCTTCAAAACGATTTGTAAGTGATTTCTACTTTATTTTCTTTACTCCTTAACATCTTTAAATATAATTTCAACTTCAAAATAAGGATTTTAATAGGGAAATTTGGGAATTTGGAGTAGAACTAGGGTTCCTAAATTTGGGGGTTTTGGACCTCAATTTGGGGTCCGATTCTAAAATAAATTATATAGTGGAGTTCCTGGGGGAATGGGTAACCGGGTTTTGGTTCGAACCTCGGGTTTTGACCACGTGGGCCCAGGAGCATTTTGGGAATTTTTGAGGAAAACTTTAGGAAATTCGTTTTTATGCATTCAAGTTTATTTAACTAGCATTTGTTGATACATTTGAGTAATTTATGACTACATTCGAGCGGTTTTGTAGCGAATTTGAGGGGTAAAGCTATTCTAGAGGCTTGAGTGGATTTTTGAAGCATTTGAGGTAAGTGTTTGATCTAACTTTGGCTTGAGAGAATAGGATTAGAGTATTACAAATTGCTATTTGCTAAATGATTGAGTGCGGTGTATAGGCGTGGTGACGAGTGTCTATACACCGGAGTCTAGCATGATCATGAGTCTTTGTTTGTACTTGTTTTGAGATAATTTGAAACTCTTCTAAGCTAATGAATGATAACTACATAATGTGAAGAGTTTGAGGATAAATCATGAAATATTAACACTTTGGAGTGTTGGCTCGAATGATAACTGCCATTGAGTAATAGATGGAAGTATTGAAAGGAGTTGTGATTGATCCCTTGCCGGGATTTTAGTATAAATTGAATACTCCGTAGCTGGGATTTTTGAGTTGTTAAAGGTATTCCCTTGTTGGGACTTTTGTATTTTGATGTTACACCCCTCGCACCTGAGTTGCGAATGTCGTTGGGTGAGTTTTGTTGGTAAATGTTGAGGATCGGGTTGCACGCCGCAATAGATTATTTGTCGAGGATCGGGTTTCATGCCGCAACGGTGGTAAATGTTGAGGATCGGGTTGCACGCCACAACAGATTAATTGTCGAGGATCAGGTTGCGCGCCGCAACGGTGTTAAATGTTGCGGATCGTATTGCACGCCGCAAAAGATTAATTGTCGAGGATCGGGTTGCGCGACGCAACGGGAATATGGACTGAGTATATTGTTCTGTGTGTTGAGCTTTCCGGTATTTCTTTATCAGTTATTACTTGCTCAGTTTTCACTCTTATTAGCCGATTTATGTATTTGAACTGTTGTACCCCCCAGCATGCTTCCCTCCCCTTTTAACTGTTTGGATTAGCGTATTCTCCTGTTATTGTATATATCCGTACAGGTTGTTTGTGGTAGGTCCTGTCTAGCCTCGTCACTACCTCGCCGGGGTTAGGCCAGGCACTTACCAGCACATGGGGTCGGTTGTGCTGATGCTACACTTCTGTGCCTTTTTGTGCACAGATCAGGAGGCAGCTTACGGACCGCCGCAGCAGTTCTAGACCGGGAGCCGACCTTCAGTCTAGAGACTCTCAGGTAGCCTAGTTGACATCTGCGGGCTCGGAGTCTCATCTATGTCACTTCAGTTTGTTTACTTGTATCGAAACAGACTCTTGTGTATTTTCTTTCAGACTGATGTTTTT
>MU685542.1:93323-118783 GCA_026770625.1 Nicotiana glauca
GTCATTGTTGATAGGCTGACCAAGTCAGCACATTTCATTCCTGTTGCCACCACCTATTCATCAGAGAGACTTGCTGAGATCTACATTCGAGAGATTGTTCGCCTTCATGGTATGCTGACATCCATCATTTCGGATCGGGGTACGCAGTTTACCTCGCGCTTTTGGAGGGCAGTTCAGCAGGAGTTAGGCACCCAGGTTCAGTTGAGTACAACATTCCATCCTCAGACAGATGGTCAGTCCGAGAGGACTATTCAGATATTGGAGGATATGCTCCGAGCCTGTTATTGGTTTTGGAGGTTCTTGGGACCAGTTTCTACCTTTAGCAGAGTTCGCCTACAACAACAGCTACGAATCCAGCATTTAGATGGCTCCTTATGAGGCATTGTATGGTAGGCGATGTCGGTCTCCAGTTGGATGGTTCGAGCCGTGAGAGGCTCGATTGTTGGGTACAGATTTAGTCCAGGAGGCCTTGGATAAGGTCAAGATCATTTAGGACAGGCTTCGTTCGGCTCAGTCGCGGCAAAGGAGTTATGCGGATCGCAAGGTTCGAGATGTAGCTTTCATGGTTGGTGAGCAAGTATTGCTCCATGTATCGCCTATGAAGGGCGTGATGAGATTTGGGAAAAAGGGCAAGCTTAGCCCTAGGTTCATTGGCCCATTTGAGATTCTTGATCGCGTGGGAGAGATGGTTATAGGCTTGCCTTGCCACCTGGCTTGTCAGTCGTGCATCCAGTGTTTCATGTGTCTATGCTCCGGAGGTATCACGGAGATCCTACCCACGTGTTAGATTTCAGCACCATCCAGTTGGACAAGGATCTGTCCTACGAGGAGGAGCTGGTAACTATTCTAGACCGGCAGGTTCGACAGTTGAGGTCGAAGAGTTTTCCTTCATTGCGTGTTCAGTGGAGAGGTCAGCCTCCTGAGGCATCGACCTGGGAGTCCGAGTCTGATAAGCAGAACCGTTACCCTCATCTATTTCCAGACACAGGTACTTCTTTCTTTTGTCCGTTCAAGGACGAACGGTTGTTTTAGAGGTAGAGAATGTGACGACCCAAAGGGTCATCACCGTATTTCTCCCTTTCTCCGCACTTCCGAGGCCTTGGAGACCTCGCTGGTTGTTACCTCGATTTGCGTTCGCAGTTCGGGCGCGAAGCCAGAAAGTTTTTATGTTAAAATATGTGAATTTTGTGAAAACTTTGAAGAATTTTGATATTAATATTGATATAGTTGACTTTGGTCAACATTTTTGGTAAGCAGACCTGGACCCAAGATTGGACGATCCCGGAAGCTCCGTAGAAAAATATGGAACTCGGGCATGTGTCCGGAGTCGAATTCCGAGGTCTAGAGCCCGAGGAAGGAATTTTTTCGTGAAATTATTTTTCTGAATTTGTTAAGGAAAATAAAAATAAAAATTTATTGAAAGACTGTGGTATCGGGCTCATATTTTGGTTCCGATGCCCGGTACATGTCTTAAATATGATTTAAGCGATTGCTATAAAGTTTGACTAAATTTGGACGTCATTTGACGTGTTTTGAGCTAGAAATTATAAAATCAATGATTCATGGAAATTAGAAGGGAATCGTGGGTCTTGAGAACTAGTTTGATGAATTATGATATGTTTGAGCGATTTGATCGCACGGATTAGTCCGTAGGATGTTTTTGGAGTTATGTAAATGATTGGTTTGGAGCCCCAAGGGCTCGGGTGAGTTTTGAGTAGGTCCCGGAAAGCCTTAGGCTTAAAATATCAGATGTGGCAGTGTAGCAGGTCCCACGCGTCCACGGTGCATTTCTGCGCGGTCCGCGTGGACTGGTTTAGAGAGTTGCTGGTTTAAGTCCAACCAGTGCAGCCGCACACCAAATCAGTGCGGTCCGCGCTGGAAGCCACGCGGCCGCGGCACATTTCTGTGCGGTCCGCGTAGCTAGGTTCAGAGAAATCTGGTGCAGGTCCACCAGCGCGGCCGCACACCAAAACAGTACGGTCCGTGCTGGGTAGGTTAAGAGAGCTAATTTTCTTCCCTTTTCGGCACGGCCGCGTGGAATTTTTGTGCGGTCCACGCCAGCCTTCAGTAAAGTATATAAACCCGAGACTTTCAGCTATTTTACACTTTTTCAAAACCTAAAACATAAGAAGCGATTTTCCAAACAATTCTTCTTCTTCAAAACGATTGCTAAGTGATTTCTACTTTATTTTCTTTACTCCTTAACATCTTTAAACATAATTTCAACTTCAAAACAAGGATTTTAATGGGGAAATTTGGGAATTTGGGGTAGAACTAGGGTTCCTAAATTTGGGGGTTTTGGACCTCAATTTGGGGTCCGATTCCAAAATAAATTATCTAGTGGAGTTCCTGGGGGAATGGGTAACCGGATTTTGGTTCGAACCTCGAGTTTTGACCACGTGGGCCCGGGGGTGTTTTGGGAATTTTTGAGGAAAACTTTAGGAAATTCGTTTTTATGCATTCAAGTTGATTTAACTAGCATTTGTTGATACATTTGAGTAATTTATGACTAGATTCGAGCGGTTTTGTGGCGAATTTGAGGGGTAAAGCTATTCTAGAGGCTTGAGTGGACTTTTGGAGCATTTGAGGTAAGTGTTTGATATAACTTTGGCTTGAGGGAATAGGATTAGAGTATTACAAATTGTTATTTGCTAAATGATCGAGTGCGGTTTATAGGCGTGGTGACGAGTGTCTATACACCGGAGTCTAGCATGATCGTGAGTCTTTGTTTGTACTTGTTTTGAGATAATTTGAAACTCTTCTAAGCTAATGAATGATAACTACATAATGTGAAGAGTTGGAGGATAAATCATGAAATATTAACACTTTGGAGTGTTGGCTCGAATGATAACTGCCATTGAGTAATAGATGGAAGTATTGAAAGGAGTTGTGATTGATCCCTTGTCGGGATTTTGGTATAAATTGATTACTCCCTTGCCGGGATTTTTGAGTTGTTAAAGGTATTCCCTCATTGGGACTTTTGTATTTTGATGTTACACCCCTCGCACCTGAGTTGCGAATGTCGTTGGGTGAGTTTTGTTGGTAAATGTTGAGGATCGGGTTGCACGTCGCAACAGATTATTTGTCGAGGATCGGGTTGCACGCCGCAACGGTGATAAATGTTGAGGATCGGGTTGCACGCCGCAATAGATTAATTGTCGAGGATCGGGTTGCGCGCCGCAACGGTGTTAAATGTTGAGGATCGGGTTGCACGCCGCAAAAAATTAATTGTCGAGGATCGGGTTGCGCGTTGCAACGGGAATATGGACTGAGTATATTGTTCTGTGTGTTGAGCTTTCCGATATTTCTTTATCAGTTATTACTTGCTCAGTTTTCACTCTTGTTAGCCGATTTCTGTATTTGAACTGTTGTACCCCCCGGGATGCTTCCTTCCCCTTTTAACTGTTTAGATTAGCGTATTCTCCTGTTATTGTATATATCCGTACAGGTTGTTTGTGGTAGGTCCTGTCTAGCCTCGTCACTACCTCGTCGGGGTTAGGCCAAGCACTTACCAGCACATGGGGTTGGTTGTGCTGATGCTACACTTCTGTGCCTTTTTGTGCCCAGATCAGGAGGCAGCTTATGGACCGCCGCAGCAGTTCTAGACCGGGAGCCGACCTTCAGTCCAGAGACTCTCAGGTAGCCTAGCTGATGTCCGCGGGCTTGGAGTCTCATCTATGTCACTTCAGTTTGTTTACTTGTATCAAAACAGATTCTTGTGTATTTTCTTTGATGTTTTTAGTACTCCTTAGTAGTCCGTGATTGGTGACACCAGATACTGGGTAGAGTTATGTTTTAAACTTCCGTATTATGATATCATTTTTGTTAAAAGTCTTCCGCATATTTTAAGTATTTATTTCAGTTTATTATATTATTCTAGATAAAAATTTTGAGAAAGGTTTAAATAGTTGGCTTGCCTAGCTCCGATAGTAGGCGCCATCACGACTCCGGTGGTGGAAAATTCGGGTCGTGACATTTCAATTCGAACATAAATTGTGCAGCATGAAAGAAAATTGCTAATTAAAACTCTATATTAAAACAATTGTAATACATTGATAAAAAGAGAGGATAAAAAAGCAGAGAAAACAGAAGGAAGAAAATCGGGAAAAGAACAAAGAAGGAGAGCAGAGATGGGGAGAGAGAGAGAGAGCAGGGATGGAAAAATAACTGATTCCCTATTCAATTCTTGATATAAAGGATACTCATTAATACTAGTATATATATATAATTGATAAATTTTATATGCCCACATAATTAAGTTAAAACTTATTTAGGAAGGGTGCAATTTTTACATTCCTATGCTATATAGGAAACTATATTACCCTCAATGTTTAAGGTTTGATATAATTACATTTAGTATACATAATTACCAATTATATACCATTAGTGATTTTTAAGGGTGTTAATTACACTCCTAATTTAATGGTACCGTATATTCCTTCTAATACCACTCCCCCCACATGTGATGACCCAAACGGTCATCACTTGTTCTAAATTAAATTCTATGACTCCGAGGCTTTGAAAACCTCATTTAGAGTCACCTCGATTTGTGTTCACAGTCCGAGCGCGTAGTCAGAAATTTTAAATGAGAAATTGTGTGAAAAATGATAAGTTTTAAATATAAAATAAATTAATTTGTCCTTGGTCAACGTTTTGGGTAAACGAACCCTGACCCGTAATTTTACGATCCCGGAGAGTCCGTAAAAAAATATGAGACTTAGGCGTATGCTCGTAATCGAATTACGAGGTCCCAAGCCCGAGAAATGAAATTTTAAAATAAATTATTTTCTGAAATTGTTTATAAGGTTTTGAAATGAAACTTGATTAGAACCTGATGGTATCGGGCCCGTATTTGTGTTCCGGCGCCCGGTACAGGTCTTATATATGATTTAAGATGCTTCAGTGAAATTTGGTGAAAAATAGACGTCGTTTGACGTGATTTGGACCTAAATTGGAAAATTTGATGTTGTATGAAGTTTGAAAGAATTCATGAATTTTGAGGTTTAATTCGATGTTTATGATATTATTTTGGCAATTTGATCGCACGAATAAGTCTGTATGATATTTTTGAGGTTGTGTGCATATTTGATTTGGAACCCCGAGGGCTTGGGTGAGTTTTGGATAGGCCACGGGTGCATTTTTGAGCTTTGAAAAAATCTGGTATTTCTGATCTGCAGGCTTCGCATTTGTGAAACAGGTCTCGCAAATGTGAGCCTTGCATCCCAAATGTGAGAAGGGGACTGGGCAACTTGATCGCAAATGCGACCAAGTGGTCCCTAAATGCAAATAACGGATAGTCGCAAATGCGACATTATTGATCGCAAATACGAAGCCCGGGATTTTTAAAGTGTTCGCAAATGCAAACATTATCTCGCAATTCCCACATCAGCAGGTCGGGGTTCGCAATTCGCATTTCCCATAACTGAGACCTGCATTTTTCTATACTTAGCTGATTTTAAGTCATTTTTCACGTCTTTTTCAAACACAAACTCCTTTGGGCGATTTTCCAAGAATAATTCTTCTTCCAAATTGATTGTAAGTTAGCTTTTACTCATTTCCTTTAATCATGAACATCTTTTAACATGATTTCAACCTAAAATCAAAGATTTTCATAGGAGAAATTGGGTATTTTGGATAGAACCTAGGTTTTTCAAAAATTGGGGATTTAGACCTCAATTTGAGGTCCGATTTCAAAATAAATTATATATTTGAGTTCGTGGAGGAATGGGTAATCTGGTTTTGGTTCGAACCTCAGGTTTTGACCACGTGGGCTGGGGGTGATTTTTGACTTTTTGGGTAAAACTTTGAAAAACTCATTCTCATGCATTGGGGTTGATTCATTTTTCATTTATTGATGTAATTAAGTAATTTGTGATTAGATACGAGCGAATTGACAGTGGAGGGGTAAAGCTACAATTGAGACTTGAGTTGTGTTCAAGGCATACAAGTAAGTGTTTGGTCTAACCTTAGCTTGAGGGATTAGGAGTTAAGTCCTATTTTCTATGTGGTATTAGTCGTGTACGACGTATAGGCATGGTGACGAGTATCTATACGTTGGTTTCTAGCATGACCGTGAGTCTTTATATTGTGAATATCTTGATTTCATTGTATTCTTCATGCTTTGGTGATGATTTCTGGTTGTTGTGAAAAGCTTGTGGATTTGAGACCTTTGAACATCTTGGAGCATTGGCTCGAGTTATATTATGAATTGTGAAAATATATGAGATGATTGAACCCTTTGGAGCATTGGCTCAAGTGGTAAAGCGAGTTATGAACTATAAGTGAAAGATAGAGAAAGAGTTATTGAAATATTTTCTTGCCGAGATTTAATTACTTAATTGTTGTTCCCTTGCTGGGATTTAATTATTTAATTGTTGTTCCCTTGCCGGAATTTCTACATGTTCTTGTTTATTTATCTTGCCCTTGTTTGTGATTGTTGTTTGGGTGAGGAAGAGTGTTAAAGCACGACGGGTGATGTCGTGCTTTGTTGATATTGTGAGGAAAGAGTGTAAAGCACGAAGGGTGATGTTGTGCCACATAATGTACCATTCCGTGCCAATTCTATTGATTATATATGAGGAAAGAGAGTAAAAGCACGATGGGTGATGCCATGCACGTTTTTATTATATCATTGCTTGGTGAGGACGAGAGTAAAAGCACGAAGGGTGATGTCGTGCACTTATTGATTTATGATTCTTTATTTATGTTTGAGTTATGTTGCTCCTTTCGTTACTTGATGACTTTTATTCGGAGTTGTTAACTTCCCCACAGCACGTTCCCCTTCCCATATTGATTGGTTATCTCTGCTTCGCTGTATATATATATATATATATATATATATATATATATATATATATATCTGCACAGGTTTATGTGGTAGTCTGGTCCAGCCTCGTCACTACTTCGTCGAGGTTAGGCTAGGCACTTACCAGCACATGGGGTCGGTTGTGCTAATGCTACACTATGCACTGTGTGCAGATCCCGGAGTAGCATTTGGTCATCAGCAGTAGATCAAGAGCTATCCTTCATTCCAAGACTCCGAGATAGCCCTGCTGGCGTCCTCAGGCCCGGCGTCTCTTCTATCCGTTTTTATGTTCTGTTGTCATTTGAACTCGAGACAGACTATGTTCTTTTCTTTCATACACTTATTTGTAGTAATCTTAGACAGTCCATGGATGTTGTGACACCAGGTTCTGGTTAGAGGCATGTGTTGGTCTTCAGGATATTTTGGTTTTATATTTTATTTAAGACTTCCGCTAAATTTCATATTCCGCTGTTATTTAATTATTTATTTCCTGTTAATTTAATTGGTTAAAAATGAATTTAAGACAAAAGGAGTTAATGATTTCTAAGATCGTGGCTTACCTAGTTTCTACGAGTAGGCGCCATCACGATTCCCGATGGTGGAAAATTCGAATCGTGACACCACGTTTCTCTCTCCAATTCTCACACCTTCACCATGTTTCCCTCCCACACCCATGATTTCTGTATCAAAATTCCATTATTTATTCCATAGCCAACGCATTGTCGGCACCTCTGCAATCTTGTCCCAATATTTTTATGCCCAGGGAAGATGAGCACAAGCCTGGTCGATTTGATGGTTATGCTTTCGGGTTCCTTCAGCAATATAAGAGGAAAGGAAAAGAGAGCAGCAATTCCACCATTGACAGCCATTAAAAAGCTTTGAAGCTTTGAATTCAAATTTGGCTTTTCAAAAATTATTATTTATTTGGAGTGGGTGTTGTTGTAAATAATTGGGAATATGGTTTGGAGTTTATATCTCAATTTTGAGGGGTTTTGGTGAAGATTAGACTTGATTTTGGCTGAATTTTATATTGAAACTCGAAGAAGAAGAAGAAGAAGAAGAAGAAGAAGAAGAAGAAGACCTGGCATACATTATATTGCAGCACTTGTAGATAAATTATAAAAAAAAAATTATAGACTGTTATTTATTTATTTTTGAGATTTTGTGTTTTTGTGTTAAAAGTTTGATGGGAGCTTGTTATTCCACTTTGTCTGTTTTGGAGCTAACTTGTGCAGGGGAAAAGATGTTTTTAAAGTTATATATATTGTTATACCTTTAAATTCAAGAAAGTATGGTTGTATTATATTTAAAGAGGCGTGAATTTGTAGAATAGGTTGAATGTGAGGAATGAGTCAAATAAGACTCACAATGGCTTGTTTTCTACATTTATTCTACAATAAAAATGCATATTATTTGAAAAATTAATATGAAAATACAGAATTTCAAATGTTTCTACAAATTATCTACAAATTTTCTACAAACTATTCATAACAGAATTTATCTTTATTTTCAGGCATGTTCGTCTGGAACACTAAAGTTACTTGATATGCCAACATCTCCCGTTATAGAGGAATACAACTTATCTATAATTTTTTATAACTTTCACATATTATTTCCACCCAGTGAAATACAACTACAATAACATAAAACTTACATACAAATTGTATACAATATTTATACAATATGTCTTTTGTACATTTTGTATTTGATTTATACATAGTAAAAATAATTTTCATACAATTAATTATATATTATACAACTTATCTACAATTTTCGTACATTATTTCTATTAAGTTATATACAACTACAATATAATACCACTTAAATTTAATTTTTATATAATTTTGTTCAACTTTCATACAAAAGTTAAATGAATAAAAGGAAAATAAATAAACAACAGGATACAATTTATCTATAATTGTTCTACAATTTCCGCAATATAATGTATGTCATGTCTTCTTCTTCTTCTTCTTCTTCTTCTTCTTCTTCTTCTTCTTCTTCTTCTTCTTCTTCTTCTTCTTCTTCTTCTTCTTCTTCTTCTTCTTTCAATCCGAAATTCAGCCAAAACTAAGTCTAATCTTCACCAAAATCCCTCAAAATTGAGATATAAACTCCAAACCATATTCCCAATTATCTGCAACAATACCCAATCCAAACAAATAATGATTTTTGAAAATCCAAATTTAAATTAAAAGCTTCAAAGCTTTTTAATAGCTGTCAATGGTGGAATTGCTGCTCTCTTTTTCCTTTGCTTTGTACTACTGAAATTTGGACATAATTGTGTCTGATGTAGAAGAATTGTAGAAAATTTAGTCGTTTTTGATTTATGAAATCAGAAAAAAGTTTGAAACACAGTGTATCGAAAAAGCAGAGCCGCTGAATTTGAAACGAAATTGACGAAGAAGATTAATATGCGTGATTTACATTGTGAATGCTCTGGAAAAATATTTAATCCCTCAATTTTAGTGCGCCTAAATAAGAAAGCCTATAGCTACAATGATTCCTTATTTAATACATTATCTATATTTTGTAGAAATACTATTAGCATGAAGGGTAATATGTAATCTATAAATATATTTGGTAATATAATTTTTTATATGGTATAGTAATAAAAATTTCCCAATAAATTTTATATGTTGTATAGGAAGGTAAAAATCCCGATGTAAAAATCTCGTCAGGTTTGGAGAGGATATTGTTTCAACTTGGGCTACTTTCATTGTAGGTCCACGTGGTTTCGCGACAATCAGCTTTTTTCCAGTTCTGCGCTCGTTTTGCATCCAGGTTTATGTTTGTTTCCTCTTATACATAATTACAACAATTGTTGAAGCATCCGTTACATGACTTTTTTGCAAATATTTTATTTTTCAACTTTCACGCATATTTGTATTTGGAGTATTGAGTTAAGATTCTATGTAAAACTATAATATGTTCGACCAGATTAACCTGCACGAAAGAAACTACTTCGCCCCAGAGGTGAGTCGATTTAAAATCTAGTCAATAAGTTTAATTTTTATTTTGCGTATATACTTTAAATTTATTTCTTCATATTCATACATAACAGCGTGTTAAGTTAAATATGTAGAACTCACCCATCATTATCGACTAATTAAATCCGAGTACATGTTTCGGACCACATATAACTTTATAATAAGTATTCTATGTATGGGGTCGAATTTGACCGATCACGTCCCTAAGCCAGCACGATCGGTCGCTGAACATATGTGGGTCCCGACAGAAGGACGACTTAGGAATAATAGGCGGGACGACTCCATAATCACGTCGGCCCCTCTATAGCATGTATTTTATTTCTGCCTTTTAGTGTTTATAGAAGGATCACGTGCTATATAAAGGGGATTCATTCATTATTGGGGATATTCATTCATTATTGAGGGGATTCATTCTCTCTCTCATCTCTCTAAGATTATTTCACTCTCTTTCATCTATCTAAGGTTATTACTGTCTCCCTTTTCTCTCACATAAACTGTTGTTGCAAGAATCTATTATCAAAGATCATCTTAGGGTTTATTATTTTCGATTACGATTTACCCCTTCATCTTTATTGATTGATTTTCTTAAAAAGTGTTTAATAACTTTTGAGTCAAACAATTTGGCGCCATCTGTGGGGATTTCGGTAGTCGAAATCATAGTTCACACCTAGGATATCAAAAACAACAATCATTGTCATTCAGACTCCATAGAAACTAACAAATGGCAGAGAAAGAATCAAGGCTGAAGATGATAGCAGATGTCTCAACCAACTTCATAGGCCCCCTCAACGAAGCCGGTAGAGAAAAAATCGCGAATGTAATATCAAGTAGTGTACCAGAGGAGGAGATCTCACCCTCTTCACTCGAAGATCTGACGATTTTGCATGAAAGAGGGGCCTCTACATCTGCAGCAAAGGAAACGCCCCCAGTAGTCAAAAAATTACTAGAGGAATGGTTGACGAACACTCTAAGTAGCATGCTCGAGAAACCACCTCAGGGAAATATCAAAGATTTGTCAATGGCAGAAATCGCTGCCGCCACCGGTGAGCCCAGTGTTGTACGAAGAAATAACGCTCACACCGATACCAACGCAAGCGATGATGCACTCGCAACCATCCTTAAGAAAATGAAAGAAATGGAGAACAAGAATAAAGCGTTTCGTGATCAAATTAAAGAGCACCAGGAAAGGGTAGACAAGATACTTGACGCCCCTAAGCTACTGCCGAAACGCGATGTGGGAAGGTTCGTCGAGCAACCGTATAGTGAGAAAGCTGCCCCTCACCCAATGCCAAAAACCTTCAAGATGCCACCATACTTTAAAATATATAACGGGACCACGGATCCGGAACACCATCTGATCCATTATGTGACCGCCATAAAAGGCAATGACTTATCAAAAGAACAAGTGTCGTCTGTGCTACTGAAAAAGTTTGGTGAAACTTTAACAGGAGGGGCATTAACGTGGTACTCTCAACTATCAGCTAGATCAATATCAACGTTCGAAGAAATGACAGACAAATTCGACACTGCTCATGTAGGAGCAAAGAAGGCCGAAGCTAGGGTCAATGATATCTTCGCCATCAGGAAAACAACGGGTGAAGGCTCAGGGACTTCCTGGCCCGATTCAACAAGGTAAGAATGGGACTGCCAAACGTATCAGAAGGAATGGCGGTCGTAGCTTTCCAAAACGGGTTGAATAGAGACGGATCAAAAGCAACCAAGAAACTGCTCAACCGACTCATGAAGTATCCCCCACCACGTGGGAATATATTCATAATGCCTACTGTGCCGAAGTAAGAGCAGATGAAGACGATCTTAACAGTCCGACCCAACTACTAACGTCAGTACAATCAGAGGTAAGGAGGGATCGACGCAACGATGGGTGAAGGGAACAACTCACACGCTTCAACTGAGAAAGGCATCAGCCTTACGTCAGAACTCCCAATCCGCCTCCTCCAAGGCATCCAGATGCCGCGCAGCGACATGCCGCCCCGCTTCGAAATGAAAGAGGTATGCCCCCATTATTATTTGCTCATAACTTCTGTGTCTCCCTTTAAGAAATAGTGTACACACTGGAGAAGCTAGGCAAGAAGGTACAGTAGCCGCAAAAAATAAAATCAGATCCTAGTGCAAGGAGGTCGAACGTCCTATGCGAATTCTATCAGGAAAGAGGACACAAGACCGAAGATTGCATAGGTCTACAACAGGAGGTGGTCAGAATGCTGAACCAGGGATACCTAAAGGAGCTGCTCAACGATAAAGGAAGGGTAAATTTTGCCAAATGACATGACCGATCCCAAGGACCACCAAAACCACCTTCTCCAGTATGCATCATACAGATGATTGTCGGTGGCGGCGACAACTCAGCAATCAACCATGTAAAGTTCACCACCACACACAAGTTGAAGCGCACAATCGCTCACGAACGGTATGATGAATTTAAAGATAATATCACCTTCGATAAGTCTGACGTTGACAGTTTGTCTTTCCTCATTACGATGCTTTAGTTATAACTTTACGCATTGCTGATACTGATGTGTAAAGAATCATGGTAGACGACGGAAGCAGTGCGCGTATTATCCACCCAAGAGTTCTCATGCAAATGAGGCTCGAAGATAAGATAACATCGCGTTGCATAACACTAACGAGTTTTAACAATGCAGTAGAGCGAACCTTCGGAGAGATATCACTGCCAGTCTTGGCAGGAGGAGTCATGCTGGAGACCACATTCCACATCATGAATCAGGAAACGACTTACAATGTCATCATAGGGCGTCTATAGATACACGCCATGCAAGTCGTTCCCTCGAGTTTCTATCAAGTAATCAAATTTCCCACCCCATTAAGAATATTCAGCAATCGAGGTGAGCCACGTACCACACAGGAATACTACCGGATTGCCCAAGACTGTACATATACCAAACAACTGAAGGGAGCAAGCACGGAAGCATAGCAATCAGCCGTGTTGTGAACTAAAATCAACCTGATAGCATAGGTCATTAGGGACCCAGATGTCGTAGAAGCTTGCAAAGCGAAAGTCGAGAACCTCGACCCGGTCCAGTTGGACGATGCCGACAACTCAAAGAAAGCCTACATCGGGCACAACCTCTCTGACCCAAGTAAGTACCACGAACTCTTAACTAACCATGCAGATTTATTTGCCTTCTCTCATTCAGATATGTCGGGGATCCCGAAAGTATTCACCACTCATAAGCTGAACGTCGACCCACTCTATCCGCCCGTACGACAGATGAGAAGAAAATTCAACGCCACAATCAACGAGGCAGTCAGTGAAGAAGTGGACAAATTACTAGCTAACGGTTCTATCAGAGAATCGAAATACCCGCAATGGATCGCTAATGTGGTCATGATTAAAAAGAAAAACAAAAAATGGAGAATGTGCGTGGACTTTACCGATCTAAACAAGGCATGCCCAAAAGACAACTTCACATTGCCCCACATCGACCAGTTGATCGACGCAATAGCAGGGCACGAACTGCTAAGTTTCTTGGATGCCTACTCCTGCTACAACCAGATCTTGATGGCCGAAGAGGATCAAGAGAAGAAAACTTTTATCACCCACTAAAGGACGTACTGCTATAAAGTGATGCCCTTCGGACTCAAAACGAGGGAGCAACGTACCAAAGGTTGGTCACCAAGATGTTCAAATAACAACTCGGCAAGACAATGGAGGCTTACATCGATGACATGTTAGTAAAATCGTCAAAGAAGGAGGACCATATTGATCATTTGAAAGAAGCCTTCGAGATACTGAGGCATTACGGGATGAAATTGAACCCAAAAAAATGTGCCTTCAGCATGGCCTCAGGAAAATTCCTAGGTTTTCTTGTATCACAACGAGGTATTGAAGTCAACCTGGATCAGATCAAGGCCATATACATGATTCCTGAGGTTTTGAACAGCAAGAAGCATGTACAAAAATTGATGGGGCGAATAGCCGCCCTATCAAGGTTCATCTAATAGTCCTCGGACAGATGCCACAAGTTCTTCAGCGTACTGAGGAAAGATCATGGGTTACAATGGAACGAGGAATGCATCGAGGCCCTAAGGAAACTGAAAGCATATCTATCTTCGCCGCCATTGCTCGTCAAAGCAAATCTGGGCAAGTGTTTACTGGTGTACCTGGCAGTATTCGAAGTTGCTGTCAGTGTCGTCTTGGTCCGCGAAAACAAAGGTACTCAATCCCCTATTTATTATATCAGCAAAACTTTAATAGATGACGAAACGAGGTACCCACACCTCGAGAAACTGGCTCTGGCACTGGTCGTAGCTTCACGGAAGCTTAGACCTTATTTTCAATGCCATCCCATAAAAAATAATAACAACATTCCCCTTAAGAAGCATCCTACATAAACCCGAACTCTCGGGTAGGCTCTCCAAATGGGCCATAAAGCTTAGCGAGCATGACATAACCTACCACCCAAGAACCGCCATTAAGTCGCAGGTACTTGCCAACTTTGTCGCCGACTTCAGCACGGGGATATTGCCAGAGGTGGAACAAGAGGCCCTTCGCGCCTCTGCACATATTGACCTCTGGACTCTCTACACTGACGGTGCAACGAATGCCTCGGGACTGGGACTTGTCCTCGATGTCCCTACGGGTGAAATAATTCGCCAGTCCATACGATGCCCCGACATGACTAACAACGAGGCTGAGTATGAGGCTGTGATTGCAGGCATGAAATTGGCTATCAGATACGGGGCCCGTAGACTCGTCCTCCACTACGACTCTCAACTTGTCGTATATCAAGTCATCGGGACTTACCAAATCAAAGAACAAAGGCTACAAAAATACCAATCAGAAATCCATAAGTTGATGCCTGAGTTTGACGAATGTCGCTTCGAGCAAATCCCTAGGGCACAAAATGTTGAGGCAGATGGCTTAGCCAAGCTAGCCGCAGCCGCCAAGAATATCAACAAAGAAAGTGTGGTCACCCTCCTCCATTCGGCCATCGACCACATCGAGGTATTCTCTGTAAATCTAACTTGGGACTGGCGCAACCAGTTTGTATCCTATCTGCAGGACGAAACACTCCCACGTGACAAAAAAGAAGCCAAGAAGCTCCGCATACAAGCCGCCCAATACAGTTTGATAAATCATGACCTCTACAAAAGAACGTTTGGTGGTCCCCTTGCTAAGTGCCTCGGGCCGCATCAAACGAGACAAGTATTAGAAGAGATGCATGAGGGTCATTGCGGCGCCCATACAGGAATTCGCGCCCTCGTCCGATGCCTCATCCCCGCCGGTTATTACAAGCCTACTATGAAAAAAGAGGTAGTAGATTATGTCCGAAGAAGCGAACAGTGCCAAAAGTACGGCCCCATGATACACCAAGCGGGCGATCTTCTCCATTCAGTCACCTCGCTATGGCCCTTCATAAAGCGGGGAATGGATATAATCGGCCCTCTGCCAGCAAGACAAGGAAAGGTACGCTTTCTTTTAGTTTTGACTGACTATTTTTCCAAATGGGTGGAAGCAGGTGTATACGCACAAATACGCGAGCAAGAAGTCATCGCCTTTATATGGAAAAACATAATATGCTATTTCGGCATCCCCAAAGAAATCAGCTGCGACAATGGCCCCTAGTTCATCGGTAGGAAGACGACTGAGTTCTTCGAGAAATGGCACATCAAACGAATACTCTCCACTCCGTATCATTCCGCCGCTAACGGAAAAGCCGACTCTTCCAACAAGAATCTATTAAACATATTGAAAAAGAAGATCGGGGAAGCTAAAGGGCTATGGCCCGAATTACTACCTGAAGTATTATGGGCATACTGGACTATGCCCAAATCCAGCATGGGAGAAATGCCGTACTCATTGGTCTACGGGACCGATGCAGTCATTCCCGTCAAAATCGGGGAACCAGACCTGAGATATTCCTATACCAGCGAGGCAGATAACGACGAAAGCAGATTGCAAGATCTAGAAGAAGCCGAAGAACGAAGAGACATGGCTCATATAAGAATGACAGCCCAAAAACAGCAGGCAGAAAGATATTACAACAAGAAAGTCAAAGTAAGATCGCTCAAAGTCGGCGACTACGTCCTCAAAGCCAAATTAATGGCATCGAAAGACCCGAATGAAGGAAAATTGGGGACCAACTGGGATGGACCATACAAAATCACAGCAGTGGCAAACAAAGGGGCGTTCCAGCAAGAAACGATGGAGGGAAAACAACTCCAAAACAATTTGAATGTTGCAACCACAAATACTTCCACTTCTGAAAGTCATCTCCTAAGTCATACTCTTTTCCCTGACCCCAGTTTTGTCCCAATTGGGTTTTCTCGGAAAGGTTTTTAATAAGGCAGCAAAGGGGATACCTAGTGGCTCCGAAGCGCAGATTCATAATATCGTCCAGTCAACATGGTCTGAGGCCAATATAATAAAGGGACTACACTAGTTATTCTCCATTGTATGAACAGGTCTCCATTGTATGTATAGAAATCTCCATTTAACAAACAGAAATCTCTATTGAATGAATGGAAATCTCCATTGAATGAACAAGGGTTAATCTCCATTACACGAACAAGATCTAATCTCCATTACACAAACAAGACTTAATCTTCATTCCATGACGGATACTACTTCGACGACAGTCGAAGTAACATCCTAATGGCCAAGGACATCGACATCGGTTCAACCTCGTTCGAACCACGACGGATACTACTTCGACGACAGTCGAAGCGACATCCTAATGGCTAAGGCCATCAACATCGGTTCGACCTCGTTCGAACCACGACGGATACTACTTTGACGACAGTCGAAGCAACATCCTAATGGCTAAGGCCATCGACATCGGTTCGACCTCATTCGAACCACGACGGATACTACGTTGATGACAGTCGAAGAAACATCCTAATGGCCAAGGCCATCGATATCGGTTCGACCTCGTTCGAACTATGACGGATACTACTTTGACGATAGTCGAAGCAACATCCTAATGGCTAAGGCCATCGACATCGGTTCGACCTCATTCGAACCACGACGGATACTACGTTGATGACAGTCGAAGAAACATCCTAATGGCCAAGGCCATCGATATCGGTTCGACCTCGTTCGAACCACGACGGATACTACTTTGACGACAGTCGAAGCAACATCCTAATGGCTAAGGCCATCGACATCGGTTCGACCTCATTCGAACCACGACGGATACTACGTTGATGACAGTCGAAGAAACATCCTAATGGCCAAGGCCATCGATATCGGTTCGACCTCGTTCGAACTATGACGGATACTACTTTGACGATAATTGAAGCAATATCCTAATGGCCAAGGCCATCGACATCGGTTCGACCTCGTTCAAACTATGACGGATATTACTTCGGTGATAGTCGAAGTAACATCCTAATGGCTAAGGCCATCGACATCGGTTCGACCTCGCTCAAACCACGAAGACCTTTTTAACGAACAACAAAAGCAACCTCTAAGGAGGCTAAGTGCTGCAAAAAGGAAACCCAGGGAGGAAAAAACAACAAGCGGACGAAGCAATAAAAACAAATTTTATATCATAGCAAAAAATATACTTACATTCGCCCCCACAGACAGGCCCCAGTACATTTCACAAAAATAAAAAATTTATACAAATTTGTGGCTACTCCTTGCCCCCTGGGCGATACACATCATTTTACCAAGAATACGAGTGAAACCGATCGACGTCCTCGAAAGTACAACCTTCCTCATCAGGAGAGTCGGAATAGTACTCGCATGCTTCACGGGCAGTGTGAGCCTCGCGCCGCCGTGCCTGAACTTCCTCCTCCATCGCCCTGCCCTCGGCATGAAGCTCTCTATACATGTCAAGTTTAGACTTTACAAAAATCCACATCTCATGCGTACTGTGACGCGCGCTCTGACCAGACGAGTGACGAGATTAGAAGGGCTGAGAAAGGTGAACCACTTCCTTTGACCTTGGAGGAGCGACCTGCCTAAGTCCATTGATTTCTGCCATCCTGGCATCGAGTTCAGCGGTCAGGTCCGCCAATCTCCGATGAAGGTCGGCATTCTCCGCCGCCACCCCTCGACTCAGCTCGAGTTCATCATCTTTCGCTATAAGGAGAGCCTCCAATTTGCTATTATGGGCCACGGCTCTCACCAGCTCGTTATCCGCCTCTTCCAGCTCAGCCCCCCTACGTTCTAACTGGGCCTACCTCTGCTCCAGCCCCTCGTAGAACACCCAAAACTCAGGGTCCTGCTGGTAGAGGTCAACTGCCGCCTGATGCTTAGAACGATACCTTTGGTACTTCTTCAACATCTTTTTAAAGATAGCCGCCCTTTTCTGCTCGCGACGCCCCCCTCTCCGCCTCCAAAATGAGGGTCTGAAAAGAAATGCAGAAATAAGCACGCTTCAGGTCAATCTTACAATACACAAAAGAGAGAAGAATAAGGATTACCTATAAAGCCATGCCGGCAACCCTTCGTGACAGCTCCACATCACTCAGGGTGCTGAGCGTCTCGCTTTCAGGGGTGGCACAAAATAGAGTAAGGGCCGATACAGCCTGCTTGCTGTTCAGTAACAAGTTGTAAGCCCCCAGAATTACAATACGACGGTCGGACCCGTCCGTCGTCATCTCCACAAGAGTAAGGCCCTTCACGAACTTATCCACATCTTCCCGGGCGATGTCAGAGTCCGATCCCGCAGCTTCCTTGCCAGTTCCATCGATATTGGTCGATGATCCCCCCCTCAACGGCACGTGCCGAGCTAGTATCGGGAGCAGCACTCCTCTGATGGGCCGAACTCTCAGATAAAATAGCGTCGGCCATAAATACAGGTCTGGGCGCCGATAGAGGCACCCCACTTCCTTCAGCTTCGGCGGCCACCCCCTTGCCAGTTTCAAACCTTCTCCTTTTTCTTTCCAAGGATTCCTTGCCATTGGGAGACTTGTCAGCGGGTTGCGGGGCCGTAGATAATGATGCCGACTCCCTCACAACCGTAGTCGTAGACGCGGCCCCTTGCAAAGAAACTAGAGGGAGACCCCTTCCGACAGACTCGCATAATACATCATGAGTATCCGAGGCAACGTTGGACCGCATGGGAGTAGGGACTAGCACCCTCTTCCTAGAAACACCTCCACATGTCGTCCTAAAAAGAAGTGAGCAAGGTTGCAGAATTTACAAAGCAAAATTAGAAATCTACATAATCTCTCCCCGCTGGAACCATCTCTACATGGGCGGGTATGCCATACTTTATACGGAGATCGTCTAAATGGTTTTGCAGCGATTCAGAAAATTCCGAAGTTGGCATGGGAGAGTCTTTGTTGAAATCACTCCGGGATAAGAGATGTTTCGGTAACATCGCTTCCACCGTAAGAGGACTGATGTCCTCTTCTTCTTCCATCTCTCCGCCATCGTAAGAGGGAGGCACGTTTGATGGAGAAGCTTTCGAGACCCTCTCATCGTGTCGCTGAGGTTTAGGCATGATCTCATTCGAAAAGGAATTGTACACAACACAATGAAGAAGAAAGAAATTTTCGACCAAAGGAAGAGTACCAGAGTGCGAAAATGGACACTGAAAGGTAGGAATGCTCTTACAAGTGATCAAAGTTTGAATCAAGTTAAGCCCTTCCCCTATTTATAGGATTGGGTGGAACCAAAATTAAAGAGGCAGACTTCGAATCAGCGCAGGAAACCAGCACCAGAACACATGTTCCCTGCCTCGAGAATACGCGCAGTAATGACGCATGCGAGCGCTGACATCACACGGGGAAAGGCGTTTCATTTCGATGCTCTGACAGTCATGATTACTATCTCCTACCTGTCACGTCACAATTCTTTGACAAAGTCAAATTCTCCCTGAACGGAGGTACCGATTGTGCCCATCGATGACGCACCTTACTGTGACCCCGACGAGCGGAGGGACTAACTGTATGGGGTCGAATTTGACCGATCATGTCCCTAACCTAGTACGACTGACCGCTGAACATATGTGGGTCGCGACAGAAGGACGACTTAGGGGTAATTGGAGGGACGACTCCATAATCACGTCGGCCCCTCTATGGCATGTATTTTATTTCTGTCTTTTAGTGTTTATAGAAGGATCCCCTACTATATAATAGGGATTCATTCATTATTGGATATACATGCTCTCTCTCTCTCATCTCTCTAAGATTATTTTACTTTCTTTCATCTCTCTAAGGTTATTACTGTCTCCCCTTTCTCTCACATACACTCTTGTTGCAAGAATCTATTATCAAAGATTATCTTAGGGTTTATTATTTTCGATTACGATTTATCCATTCATCTTTATTGATTGATTTGCTTAAAAAGTGTTTAACAACTTTTGAGTCAAACATTCTACGATTATCCGAGCTTTACCATTGTTTCTTAATCTTTTTAGGAATAAAAATACGTATTTTTTTAAGAAATGAGCTATCCAAACACTTGTCGAACAGCGTTTGAATCACACATGATTAAAGTTGAAGTTAAAATAGAATATTTGAAAATTGTAATATTTTATAATTTCTTAAATCCATTCTTAGCGGTTTATGTAGATCATGAGACCATTTTATAATAATTCTACAATTTCTTGAATCCCTGTCTGAACAGTTCTATGTAGATATTTTTATTTCCATTAAACAGAATTAGATTAGTTAACAACTTATCTATTTGTCAAAACTCGAGACTCTAAAAAGTCAAGAGAGGAAATGACCTAATTAATCTCCTATACCACTAGCATAGATTGCCAACATTATCTGATGTGGAGTGTATATTCTTTTGATGACATAAAGAAAAAAAAAAGAAATTAAAAATCCTTAAGATTTCTATTTTATGAAATATAAATACATAACCTGCGCTAGAAACCTCATTCTCCCCCACCTAGCCTCTCAACTTAATTTGATGTGTAAAGGAAAAAAAGCAAAGTTTCAGGTCATCACTATCTTTTCTTCTGTGTATGCAACTCAATCAACATGAGCAAAGAGAAAGAAATAGTGATTGGTATTTCTGAAGACAAGCTGTCCCAAATGGTCAGAGATTTTATAGAATTAGATCATCATTTTGAAACTTTACAAGTTGATGAACTTGTTGATCATAATCCTACTACTCATCTTTCCTTACAGGTACGTACTATATATTAATTTTAAGTCTTCTTTTCCACCCCATCTAATTTTGACTTGTTATTTGTTAGGATATTCTTGAGAATGTTACAGATGCTGAAACAGAGATTCTTGGGAAAATCTTGTTTTACTGGAGGAACATGGTTAATAATAATATGATGCCTAACGAGTTAAGGCAATGGATTGTCAATAGATTAAGAATGGATCATTATGAAGCTTCTCTTTGTAAAACTTCTTGGATCACCACTTTTGGTCGTCCTTCAGGTACTATTCTACCACCCCCACTCCCACCAAAATATATGAATAACCATTGGTGAAATATTGAAAAAATTTGAGAAATGTTTTAACTGAAATAATGATGTTTACTCGTTAAATTGTAAATATTTTTTTCAAGTAAATTTTTTTTTCCACGGGCGATTTGAACTTTAACGTACTTTTTTTCAATTTTAACTTAAAGTACTTCTATTTTGTAACTTTATATATTGTCCAAATGCCTAGTTTATGTTTCAAATACTTCAATTTATGTTTCAAGAAATGTTTTTCTGCTGATTTATGTTTTTTTGGCTTTGTGGGTTTTGAAGCATTTAAATTTACAGGTGATTATGAGTACATAGATGTGATGATGAAGGAAAGCAATGGATCAGAGGGAACAGTGAGACTAATAGTTGATATGGATTTTAGGTCACAGTTTGAGTTGGCTAGGCCTACACAAGCCTACCAAGATCTTTCAAATTCTCTTCCTTCAATATTTGTTGGTACTGAGGAGAAACTCAATGGCATTATATCTTTGCTTTGTGCTGCTGCCAAACAGTCCCTTAAGGAGAAAGGCCTTCATGTTCCTCCTTGGAGAAAAGCTAGCTATATGCACTCCAAATGGCTCTCTCATAATTGCAAGAAAATCGCTTTGTTTGCACCACTATGCATGTGATTTAAGGTCTAAAAATTTTAAAACAGAGCTAATGGTAGAAATTAAGTGTTTTTTTCTATTTTCTTCTTTAGGTTACATACTATAGTTTATATTGTATATTGTCAAAGGTCTATTTCGCTCCTGGCTTGTTATGAGCATTACAAGTGCTTGGAGAATTTTGTTGGTGCGCTAATTATAATATAATTAATTAATGGTCTTTTGACTGTATGTTTGGTATATCAATTTTTTTCGTCATGAGTATGTAATTCAATACATTGCTTTTGTTCCTCCTTTTTAACAAAATTTCTGTAAGCAAATAAATTTTTTAACTATAATTTTGTTCGACGGAAAAAGCCTCTCTATCTTAGGGTAGGGTAAGGTCTGCGTACACACTATCCTCCCCAGATCCCATTAAGTAAAATTATACGTTGTTGTTTGTCCTGCTTTGTAATCATATTTGATTTTTCAAAAAGTTTTGAACTTCTATAAATTGAAGATTTTCTCATTTAGTAACATCCATAATGTAGCTGAGAGTATTATTTTGGAAAAAAGTTTGTGAGACAAGTATTATCCTACTACTTGTGTTTGCCTATTCGTAAGCGGTATCAAAATTTTTAAAAGAACAAGAATAATAACTTTAATTATTATTACTCTAAATAAGAAATAACATTACTTTATTGGTTTTGTTGGTCCTAAGTAATAAAAGGTCTTATAGTTCAATTCTACTTTATCATAATTTTTAATACATAACCAATACACCAAGAGATAATTTATGTCAAATAGTATCATTTTTCCTACTTATGCGTTTCCTCGTAGCATTATACATATATATTTCTAGTAAACTTTTCTGACGAAACGGTGTCGCGTGCCACCGCTTCGTTAAAGGTGCATCCGCTCCTGTTTGTGAGGTTGTTCTTTTGATATTTTATACTCTCTTTTATATAGTGAATTGCTCATCTCCGCATATGGATGTAGAACCACGTTAAATGTCTGTGTCTCTTTTGGTATATTTCTCTTTTGTTGTAGTTTGATTTATCGTAGTTCAAAGTTTGCTTTACTATATTTGGCATGACACCTAATATTTTATTTTCGAACCAGTGGTGGAACCAGAATTTTCGTTAAGGGGTGTCAAAATATATAAAAATAAACATACCAAAAAATTAAGGGGAGTCAATATATATATATATATATATATATATATATATATATATATATAAAATTTATTTTTTTACCTACATACACAGTGTATTTTTTCCGGAAGTGTCATTACACTCCTTCCAATAAGGTGGCTCCGCCACGGTTTCCGACACCTCCTTTTCTCTATTTTGTCGTCCTTGTTATAGGTGGACAGCAAATAATACAAGCTTAGAGCCTTAGATCGAGAACGAGAATGCCTTTGCCTTAGGGATATTGGTATATTGCTTATACACTTTGTACTAAGGAAATTATATTACTAGCTAGCTTAGATCGATATTAATGCCTTTCGTGGAACTTTAGTTCGTATTAGCCATAAGGATAATTTTCTTATACTACATAATTTTTTTCCACTGAATGGGAATCAGGCTGATTTGTACTTTCCCTGAAAATATGGAAATAAATATTATTTAATTATTAATAACGCTAAATTAATTAATGCGTCTACTAATAGACAATAGTACAAGGGATAAGAGAGAGGGAAAGAAAGGATTACTTGGCTTACAAGTCATAATTAAACAATACTAAGATAAAGAAAAGATTCCCAAGTTATTTTATAGGTTGTCCAACTTCAACACTTGTAATTAATGTGTAAGTAAGGGTTAGCAATTTTCCTGTTTGAGATTCAAGCACATTAATGAAAGTAACATCTAACAAATCCACAATTCAAAAGCGATTTTTTTTTTCCTATACAACACTTAAAATTTATTAACCAAAATTATTCCAATTTTATATATTATCCACCCTAAATAAATTTTTCATACAATTCAATATTAATGTTTTAAATTCGGAAATTTTTTGCTTGGAAAAAAGCATAACTGAACGGAACCAAGTCCAAATTGTCCTTCCATCTAAATAAGATTTCTTCCAATTGTGCGTTGCCTATTTTAAGCAATAATTAGCACAACTTTCTCTCTCTTTGCCGTGTCGCTCCTATATAGAAACCAATATCAGTTTGTCACTTGAAATGGAAGCTGATTCTGAGTTTGTGAGGAAAGAAGAACAACCGCAGATAGAGAGAACAAAAGTAATATGTATTGCTTTGACCGAAAGTATAAAATGAAATAATTTGTTATTACACTTGTACTCTTCAACTATTTATAATACTACTACTACACCTCAAATTATACAATTAATTAACTAACCAACTAACTCTCTCTACAACTAATTCTATACAACTACAACTGCTTATGTACAATAGCTACTGCGATAATTAATTTATATACTCTCCCTCAAGTTGGGTGGTGAGAAATATTTATCATTCCCAACTTGTAAACCATTTCACTGTGCAATTGCTTTCCAAGTGCCTTAGTCAGTATGTCTGAGATTTGGTTCCTGCTTGGGATATGTGTTGTTTTAATCAACCCTTGTTGCAACTTTTCTCTAATAAAGTGGCAATCAATTTCTACGTGTTTCGTACACTCATGATACATTGGGTTAGATGCAATCCGTAAGGCTACTTTGTTGTCACAATGAAGCTCCATACATAAGTCAACCTTCATTCCCAACTCTTCTAGTAGCCTGATCACGCCCAACTATGCCTTATAAAAAGGACGCTGCGGACGCTGCAAATATAACCCAATTATTACGCTCGGGGTCGAATCCTCAGAGGGTTAACCTATCAACTACTATCTTCAGACCCACTAACTCTTTAGAATCAGCTTCCCAAATATTCAAAACTCAGTTGAGTGTTTCCTTAATAACTACTTTTGCAGAAAACTAAATAGCTGTAAAATAAACAAAATATGTTGTGAACAATAATGAGAAAAAGCTAAGGTAATGATTTCCCCTATTGATGGAATCCCTTCTGTTTATGCTCATACAAATTTACCAATACTTCTCTATCAATCATGAACGCTAATCTTACCGTAAATCTCTCCCGAGTAATTGTCGACGCCCCCCTTTTACCCTTTTAGGGCGGAATCGGGTTTACGACATTATGGACAAAATAACTCGTATTCCTTTTTGAGGAACGGGGTTATGGAATTTGAAAAGTCGCCACCTAATGATTATAGTGCATTAGGACACTTTTTTTTAGAGAAAAGAAAGGATTTGAAGGAAAACCAGAGTTCGGGTAAGGGCTTGAGATTATCTCGAGGGGAAGGTGTTAGGCACCCCTCAAGATCTACTAGTGTGGTTCCCAGCCATGCTTAGTTGTGACTTTAAGAAGGGTAAGAGTAAACAAACAAGGTTTGTATATAGGGAATACAAATAAGTTGAAAGCTTTGAAAGGAAAGAGGGAAAAGATGCAAATGCTTTTTGGAAAGAAAACGTAAAATTTCTAAACCATAAGAATAAAGGGAGAAGGTCCTAGGTTTAAATATAATATGGATCACGTTGGTGCAATATCTAGCAAGTCATTTCCGCACGAGATATTAGTGCACCATTTTCATCATCTCCATATTCTACCCGTCCCACCCGTTAAGGTATTTAAGCGCGATTGGTTTCGTTTACTTATTGCATGCTAGTACCCGTCCCAACCTATTAGTCC
>MU685545.1:0-30657 GCA_026770625.1 Nicotiana glauca
TCGTGTGGATTTAATGAAGCTCACATCCTCAACCGTTAGATGAATCAAATGAACGGTCTTGATTGTTTTAGATGAGCGACGTCGTTTCATTTTTAGACAACCGCTATTCCTAGGCCGTTTGATCAATTAATCAACGGTCCAGATTTAGTTTTTTAAACGTTGTCGTTTGAATTATGTATAGACAGGCCGGTCTTTTAGTTTTTGGGCCTGGTCTGTGTATGGTCTATTTGGGCCATTGAATTTCTCAATTCATGGTCCAATTTTGTATTTATATTGTATTTTTCTTTGTATTATTTTTGTATTTTCGTATTATGTTTTTTATTTATTATTTTTTCTGTATTTTTGTATTACTCCTGTATTTATTATTTCTCCTTTTTTTTTCCTTTGTATTTTCTTTTAAATTTTTTCTGATTTTTCTAGAATTAAAGAGTAATTTTTCTATATATATATTTTTTGATATTTTCTAATTAATACAAAAAATGTATTTTGTTTTAATTTTCTTTGCTTTATTTTCCAAAAATAAAACACATACTAGTATTTCCACACAATTATCAACAAGTTTCCATACAAAAATCATTTTTCCACATATTTTTTTGGAATAATTTGCTTGGAGCAAAAATCACGTGCTCATAACGTGCTCCATCAATTTAGGGCTCTTCTATGCCAGGTGCGTTAGCTAGTCACTCCGGTGCAAGTGGTTCCCTTTAGTTCCCTTCTCCAGAACCTAGGAGTTGTTACGAGTGTGGAGAGATAGGTCATATGTGGAGGCAGTGCCCTTGTCGTCTTGCGGGTTTATCCCAGCAGAGGGTTCAGTCATCGACTTCAGTGCCAGTTGCTTCATCACCACCCACCCACCCAGCTAGGGGTGGAGGTCAGTCACCTAGGGGTCGCCCTAAAGGGGGAGGTCGATCAAGTAGTGGTCAGGACCATTTTTATGCATTCGAGCTAGACCTGATGCTATTATTTCCGATGCTGTCATTACAGGTATTGTTTCAGTTTGCCACTGAGACGCTGTTGTATTATTTGATCCCCGTTCCACCTTTTCTTATGTGTAATCATACTTTGCTCGTTATTTGGGTACACCCCGTGAGTCTCTTACTTCACCTGTTCATATATCTACCTCAGTGGGCGATACTGTTGTTATAGACCATGTGTACCAGTCATGTGTTGTGACTATTGGGGGTCTGGAGACCGGGTGTGGATCTTTTATTATTGTGTATGGTGGATTTTGATGTCATTCTGGGGATGGATTGGCTATCCCTATGTCGTGCAATTCTGGACTGTCATGCTAAGACATCACATTGGCTATACCGGGTGTGCCACAAATTGAGTGGCGAGGTTTAACCGATTATGTTCCCAATAGGGTAATTTCATTCTTGAAGGCCCAACGTATGGTTGGGAAGGGTTGTATTTCGTATCTATACTTTGTGAGGGATATCGGTGCCGAGACTCCCAATATTGATTCTGTTCCAGTTGTGAGGGATTTTCCTGATGTGTTTCTTGCAGACCCACCGGGCATGCCACTAGACAGGGATATTGACTTTGGTATTGATCTGGTGCCGGGAACTCGACCCATTTCTATTCTGCCGTATCGTATGGAACCAGCGAAGTTGAAGGAGTGTACGTGGTAAAATCAGAAGACTTGATTTTTGCTATCAAGACAATTTTGGAAGCCTTCACCGAGACCCCGAGGGTGAAAGGCCACGATCGAGTTCTCAGCCTCATGGCTCATTGAGGTCCGAATCGAAGGAAGCATGACCCGAGGTCAGGGTGAGAAAAGAGGTCTCCGAAGCACATGTCTACATCTGACGGGGCCAGTCTATCTGTAGCCTACTAAGATGACATGCGATAGGTCGTCCCATCTTTATACTCTTGTAAACAATATATACATACTTTACCGAGTCCCCCCGCCTATATAAGGGGGATTCACCCCACTTTGTAAAGGGTTGATGTTTCTCCACTTCTCCAATAAGCAATAATCTCTCTCTCTCTCTTTCTTATAAGTTATCAGTGTTCTTCAACCCTGAGGTCGCTCTAGCATTTTATTGTTCTTCATCATTTAGTTCAAGATTGACAGTATAAACCCCTTTTTTATCTATATCCTTACTTGTTATCCTCTTCTTGACGAACCTCGATAAGATCGAGATAGGCTCGAGGCCTGCCCCGAGGTACCCACTGGCTTGCTCTAAGCCCGGGAACGTCCCCTTACTACTTCGATTATTGCTTTGGCTAACTCGATCTTTACTATTTTACTCCATGTTTTAGCACTAATCACCCTTACAAACTAGCTCGGGAATAGATCATATATTTTTAGAATCCCATTTATAAATTTAATTGTTGTTACCATTTTCACATTAAACAGTTTGGCGCCCACCATGGGGATAAAAATAATAGTGATTATTTTCTTGCTAGTTTCGTCACTTAATTGCATGATATCTTTCACACTTTTGTTTCCCAATATCTTTCGATTTCAGGTTAATGATCAGCTCGATAAGGGAAATCGAGGATGATAACCCCAAAAATTGCAAAGAAAAAAAGATGCCCGTCCTAACGGCTAGTGCGACACCACAGGACCTCGATAACGCATCTAGATCGGTATGCGAATTCGTATGTTGCACTGCGGGGTAACGAAGTCTTGCACTCCAATGGCGGTGCGTAACACGCTAACCAATAGGAAGCCTAAAAAATCTTAGGCCTGGTAGAACGGGAAGTTAACCTTCGTATTATTTTTGAAATATTAGAGGAACATCATTTGGCTATCTCTCAGCTACAGAGCCACCCGGAGACTCTCGGCGCGGCAGCACCCAAAATATCTCCTCGCTCCAAGCCAGTACCCGAGGTATCGGGCAACGACAAACCAATAGCCTATCCTGCAACAGTGAGGATGCTGGAAGACATTATCGTAAAGATCGACTCATGCTCGCGGAGACTCCTACAGCATGACAGACACAGAGTCAAAGCATCAAAGCACAAACGACAGGAGGAGATCCCTCGACTTTTTCCAATGACCGGCGTTGCCCTCAAATGAGGTCAAATAGGTAAGGACAATCACGTCCTCGGCGAGGCCTGGCCGGACGAGGAATACGAGTGCTTGGGGCTTACTCCTCAGAACACAGTTTTCCTTTTATCATTTACTTTCTTTTCTTGTTGCTAATATGTACGCAGCCAGCAAGCCAAGGCATACGGTAGCTCTAGATCTCGCTCGAGGATCCGCAGCCACCCCGGGGCCATTGAGCATTCTTCCCTCGATCGGGTTTCTATCAGGAAGAAGGTTCCTCCTACAAGACTATTAGCAGAACTGCATGTCCCCGGAGAAGAGACCCGACCAGTCCATGATCTCTCTCAAAATTTTCCAATATGGAATCATACAAGCGTATCGAATAATCAGGGAAGTCACACCCATATGGACCAGACTCACAACAATAGGACAACATATATTTACAACTTATATTTTCTCCAAACAATAAAGACTATTTTCTAAACATTCGACGCCTCGGAGAAGAATATTTTGGCCTATCTTCAGCGAAAAACCTCTCCATCAAATGCGTCCCAAAATGCTCAGAGATTTAAATAATTTGGCACCCTCGCGACCCCAGGGTCGGGGTTCCGGGCTCACAAATTCCTCGCGATATAGCTCCAAGTCTATAAAGGGTGGTATTCAAGCCTAAAATGATCTGATATATTTGGAGACTCAACACAAGCAATTCGACAACTTGTGCGACCCCAGGCTCACCAAGCCCCCAAAAAACAACTCCGAGCTCACGAGAGGCTTTCTTCAAGCAAACTCGATGACTCAGAGACTTGTCACCAATTGACACATACTGGAATATCCGAAATTGTAAGACCCTAGCGGGCAGCCTCGACAAAACTAGATCTATTCTCCATAAACTTTAAGACCTCAACAGGCATGAAAAATCCCATAGTTTAGGCTATACGTCTCATTTGTAAGAATCCCTATAGGGCATACCATCGGTATAGACGCCTAAAACTTCTTCTCGAGATAAAAAATGGCCCCGGCCAAAGGCATACGACTCTGGTCGAAATGGCTGCTAAAGCCTAAAAAATACGACTCGGGGATGCCCGACTGTTGCTAAAAAATCCTCCAAATCTACTTCGGAAAGAACCGATTAAACACAGGCTTCCCTCAACAGGCAAAAAACGAATCCCGACCACGTCGACTCCAAAATTGCAAAAGAGTTGATCTACTCGATCTATGGGCTATGAACCTTCCGAAGTTCTCAAAACATCACCGACTACGACTTGAAATCGAGGTTCTTTTAGAACCGATGATGGGCCAGGCAAAATAATCAATAAGACCTTAACGAGAGGAAACAAAGCATACAAAAAGCCTCCGGGCCTCACATCAAACAGTGTAAGTGTCATTGTCGCCGGCTAAGCAAAGCCTTCGGGCCTCACACCGAAAGGTCTCTACGACCATTATCTTGAAAATTGACAACTTGAGGATTAAAGTGAGCTCAAATCGTAACTCAATTTGGAGAGCGGATCCAAAATAGTTAAACTAAACAAAGCCTTCGGGCCTCATATCAAAGGGTCCCTACGACCAAACAACGTAAGTGCCATTGTCACCGGCTATGAAAAGCCTTCGGGCCCCATACCAAAAGGTCTCTACGACCAAATAGCGTAAGTGCTATTATCACCGTCTAAGCATGCCAACAAGCCTCATACTAAAAGGTCACAAAGACCAAGCAACGCGAAAGGCCACCGTCGCTAGCTGAGAGCTCAAATGAGATTCAAGGGTGGTCGACGACAGCTCGAGTCGCAATGCAGCTTAGAGACTGAACCCAAAAATCATAATACTCCTTAAAAGCGTGGCACTAATGCCACCTTATCTAACCGGAAACCCCGAAAAGATCAAAGGGTCAATTACAGCTTGAATCGCAGTATGACCTGGAGACTGGACCCAAAAAATTGCCTAACACCCAATGGCAGAGAATGAAAGTCATTATCACCAGCCTAAATGGGCCCAAGCGTAAAATAAGCTCGTGTCAGGATCCTGACTCGGAGCCTGAACCTGAGGGCAATTGAATCACAATACGCCTAAAATTACAGCCCAGACGATGCTATCAACGGTCACAACAAATCTCCTGGCCGCACGCCCACAAAATCACTTCGGTCCAGGAGCACAGAGGGTCATCACCCTCCGCCCATGCTGGGAAAGTTTGAAGGACAATTAGAGTTTGAGCCGTAGCATGACATAGGGACCAATTCCACAAACCGGTCTACGCGATCAAAAAGCAAAGGTAGAGAAAAGTTACAAAAGGAATAATGCTTTAAAATTCTTCCTACATTACATACTACAAAAACATTCTCCACCTAAAGGCACACCCTGAGCATGCCGGAAAGTTACAAAATGATAGGATCTATATTTTGCGCCAAAGGCCTACAACCCGTCAAGATCACCCTCTGTAACGCCCACGAGGAGTTATCGAGCATTGCGCTCATCCGCCCTTGCTTGAGCCAATTCCTCCGAGAGAATAAAGCCCCTCGCTCTAACTTCCTCGAACACTTCTCCCCGGGATCGGCAACGAACATATTCCTCGATCCACTTCTCACGATCAAGGGCTTGCCTCAACTCAAATTGAGCGTCAGTAGCCTCCTTTATGCTGCCATCTCACATTCTGCCCTGGTTCGGCTCAACGCCGCTTCTGCCCGGGCATCAATTATTTCAGCCCTGACCTTTGAGAGGTCAGACTCCAGTCTCTCAATCATATCCGCTTGAACCTTGGTTTTATTACGGGATAAGTTGAGCTGGGCCTCGAAGGCAGAAATCTTGGCTGAGGCACTCATCTCCTCCAAGGCTTGAGCCCGCACTTGGCCCCTTAGTTCCTCGCAAGCTGCCCTGACACGGTTCACATCACCTTTAAGGTACTTCAAGGCCTTTGCCTTTTTCTACACCTAACACGGCAAGAAGAAGTTAGCCTTAAAAATTAAAAAGAAGCAAAGAACGCACTGCGGAGAATTACCTGCTCCATCAAATAGCTCTCATAGTTTGAGCTTCGGTACGCCGCATATCGCCAATGCTACAGCTTAACTTCTTTATCCTTGTAAAGAAGCCTAAGGGATTCTCCCTCATCCCGAACCCTCTGGAACTTGGCCTTTTGACGAAACAACTCGGACTTGAGCCTATCATAGGCCTGCACAGGAAAGATTCAATAAGAGGAGAAAGATGGGGGGTATGAGATAATTATGCACGAACTCACTACAAAGTGAAGATGATAGGTTTCCTCCAAATCAGAACACACTCATGATAGTACCGCTCCTGTAACCCCGAAAGAATCGGCCTAGGAATAACATGCTCACTCGAGGGAGCCGATTATCGAAAAATAGGTTCCCCAAGGACAGCCGACTCGGGTGATGCCCCATCTTCAGAAATACGAGCCCGGCCAGTACCACTAGAAGCTCCTTCGCATGATGGTCCCTGACCCTTTTGCTGCTACCGTCTCTCAGCTCGGAGGACGATGACTCTATCTCTCCTTTGAGAAAATGCTACCTCACCCCGAGGAACCGCCCGATATCTACAAAAACAACAAAACCAGCATAAATGAGATGGGCGCCTCGAGTACATATCGGCAGAAGAAAAGCAACATACACACGTACCTTGATGGTCCACTCCCTACCTGATACGAGACATAGCTCGCCACCTGCGTTTGTCACAAGACGAATGGGTCACCAGCCTCCGAACCCAGCCAGGAAAATCATGAACTTGGCCCGGCGTCCACAAAATTGATGCAACAAAGGGAATAACACTAATTACTTAGCCAATTTTTTCCATGAACCAAATCTAAAGGAACGACAAAGTGCCTCACTTACGTGCATAATTCCACCCTTCGGGGAACGGCAGAAACTCCATATGAATGATATTGGTCGTCTTAACTCGGACAAACAAACTGGTCTACTATAGATCTCTACCTTCATCATCGTCAATAATGAAGTGCGTGGGCGAGCAACCCCTCAAGGTTAGCAGTCCTCGATGGTGGAAAGGCCGATATAGCCTGATGAGATAGTCGAGCGTGAATTCAAGTTCGGATTTTTCTGCAACGAAGCTCATTATCAGCACCGTTCGCCAAAACAATGAATGAATCTGCGCCAGGGTAACCCGATACTTCGAGCAAAAGTCAAGCACAACCTTATCGAGAGGGCCAAATGCAAAAGGGTATAGGTACACGCTCAAGAACCCATCAGCAAAGTCCGAGATGCCTTCACTTGGGGAAAGCACCCACATGTTATCCCCTCGCTCCACCCGTAGTATCGCCTTGCCGTCTCCAAGTGTTCCTCTCTTATCAAGGACGCCGTCTCCAGAGTGAAGTCCTTCGACTCTCCAATATCGGGAACTACATCCCCCGCCCTTTACCTTAACGGTTCTGAAGTAGTCTCCATAACTGAAGCAGAACTAATAAAATAAAGCAAAGAAGCACAGACACTTTTCAAACTTTCAAAGATAGGGAGCCCTATGCCGAAACGGAAGAACAACTGCCCAAAAATAGTGAAGTCTCACAGAAAGGACGAAGCCACCCCTCTGATATACAAAAGGCAGTGGCGAAGTCACCTACAAGATGTAATCTCCAGGAAGCCAATGGCCTCGATATGGATCGACGGGTCAATAGCCGACCCAGGAAACATCCTCTAATAGACGACCAAGGTCAAGGGTCCATGCGAATTATCTCCATGCTCTAGGAAGCATTTCACATTTGGAACCTCCATCCACCAAGAAACAAGGTCACAATGAGCCCCACAGCATCGATGCCAGACGCGAGGCATGCACCCGGATCTCGATTGCCTCTCTGGAGTAGCAAATCCAAGAAGATCCGATCTCCAAAGCACCATGAGGCCCCAAAGAAGCACCCCCACATAGGCAAACTCCTCAAAAGAAAGGCAACCTTACGCTCTTTGAAAGAGTTATCCACTTCAAAATCAACAGGGCTCGCCGAGGTGCCCAAGGATGTCCTTCATCCGGGGTACCGCTCCTGAAGGCCCTAAAATTCGATACAAGATCCCCAAACGATCCTGCAGGCCCTAACAACTCAAGCTTATTCGTCCAGTCCTCCCTTAGTCTAAAGTGCATCAGAAAAGAAAGCGGGGGAGAGCCCTGCCCATCAGATAGAGACCAGAACGAGCTATCACAGCAAGCTATGATAACCCAGAAGTAATAGAAGGCATTTAAAAATCCCGAAGGGCATAAAAGTAAACAAGTGCCAAAGAGGAAATAGAAGTCTATCTCGTATGGCTCGAAAGGACCGTCTACACCCAGATCAATTAGGGCTCAGAGGTGTCCGAAGATGACCGACATCCGGGGCAGTACCCCCGGAGGCCCCGAAACTCAACGCGTAGTCTTCGAGTAACCCATGAAACTCTAGCAAGCACCAATCCATCAGGGCAACCTAGAGTTGTCCCAAAGGACGACAATGGGACCGAAATGAGCCCATGTCAATTGGCGAGAAATCAAAGCAAACAATGACATCCAAAATTAATATAAACGATTGGTAACATAAAGGAATACCTTTGAAGAACCTCGAAGGGCATGAAAGCATTAGGAAATAGAGCAAATTTGAAAGTAGAGGTCAACAAAGTTCATTTCTCTGAAATACAAAAGTCTACAAAGGGTTCGCAATGCAGATACAACAAAAGAGGATACAAGAAGAAAAGACCCAAGATCTAGTCTATCCTTGAGGGCACGCCTCTGACAGTCTCGCCCCGATCCCTGAAAGTAGCACTTCAGGGACGAAGACAAAAAAAAGGCGAAGGGAGTAGGAAGGGATGAAAAAATGCAATAGATCTTCTTCGAGCATCAAGCTGTACAAGCTCCCGGCTCAGGCCGGAGTTCCACATCGAGCCGGTGTATGAAGGTGAGCAGCGGTAGGTATTCCGAGCCCACTTTTGAGAAGTGATGTATAATCCGAATAGCCATCTAAAAAAAGGTGAAACCAACTCTCCACCGATCGCTATCTCGAGCCAATGGTAGCAGCAGCGGCCAACGTACCAAAAATTGCAGTGATATTGGAATGACGTGCTTACGTTCAATAAAGGTAGACCTCGATAGAAGGCCTTAACACGGCCCAAAAGATCTCCTCCAAACATCCTTGAGATAGAAAGCGCCATCATAATAATCAAAGGCAAAAGAAGATAATGGGAAGGAAGAGGCAAAACATATCAACAGAGGTGTTGAGATGAAAGATGTCATGCCACAAAACGCCCTCATTTATAAAGCAGAAATGACATGATATCGAGAAGAGATCTACGAGACACGCCATCTATCACAGAACATTACGTCGCGATCTAAATTGCCACTATAGAATCGCCAAAAGGAGCTCGAGGAGGCGAGTGTCAGAATCATTTCCCAACACTTCATCATGAGAAACGCGGAGACTATCTGTACGCGGTAAAATCAGAAGACTTGATTTTTGCTATCAAGACAATTTTAGAAGCCTTCCCCGAGACCCCGAGGGTGGAAGGCCACGATCGAGTTCTCAGCTTCAAGGCTCATCGAGGTCCGAATTGAAGGAAGCATGGCACAAGGTTAGGGTGAGAAAAGAGGTCTCTGAAGCACATGGCTACACCAGACAGGGCCGGTTTATCTGTAGCCTACTGAGATGATGTGCGATAGGTCGTCCCATCTTTCTACTCTTGTAAATAATATAAACGTACTTTACCGAGTCCCTTCACCTATATAAGGGGGACTCACCCCACTTTTTAAAGGGCTGATGTTGCTCCACTTCTCCAATAAGCAATAATATCTCTCTCTCTCTCTCTCTCTCTCTCTCTTTCTTCTAAGTTATCAGTGTTCTTTGACCCCAAGGTCACTCTAGCATTTTATTGTTCTTCGTTTGTTCTTCATCATTTAGTTCAAGATTGATGGTATAAAGCCTTTTTTATCTATATCCTTACCTATTATCCTCTTCCCGACTACCCTTGATAAGACCAAGATAGACTCGAGGCCTGGCCCCGAGGTACCCACTGGCTTGCTCTAAGCACGGTAACATCCCCTTACTAGTTTGATTATCACTTTGGCTAACTCGATCTTTATTGTTTTACTCCATGTTTTAGCACTAACCACCCTTACAAACTAGCTCGGGAATAGAACATATATTTTTAGAATCATATTTATAAATTTAATTATTGTTATCATTTTCATGGTAAATAAGGAGCATCTTCAGGAACTCCTTAAGAAGGGGTTCATTTAGTCCAGTGTGTTTCCTTGCAGCGTAACGGTCCTGTTTGTGAAGAAGAAGAATGGTACTATGAGAATGTGCATTGATTATAGGTAATTGAACAATGTAACAGTTAAGAATATGTATCCTTTGCCTCACATTGATGATTTATTCGAACAGCTTCAGGGAGCAACAGTGTTCTCCAAGATTAGCCTCCGTTCAGGTTATCACCAGTTGAAGATCAGAGACTCGGATATTCTTAAGATAACTTTCAGGACCCGATATGGTCATTATGAGTTCTTTGTGATGTCTTTTGGGCTGACCAATGCCCAGTTGCGTTCATGTATTTGATGAATAATGTGCCTCGGCCTTATCTTAACTCGTTTGTCATAGTATTCATTGATGATATTCTGGTGTGTTCGCGTAGTCAGGAGGAGCATGCAGAGCACTTACGAGTTGTGTTGCAGAGATTGAGGGAGGAAAAACTTTTTGCAAAATTCTCCAAGTGTGAGCTTTGGCTCGGTTCACTGTCTTCCTTGGGGCACGTGGTGTCTAGCGAGGGTATTCAGGTTGATCCAAAAAAGATAGAAGTGGTTTAGAGTTGGCCCAGACCGTCCTTAGCCATAGAGATTCGCAACTTTCTTTGTTTGGCGATTTATTATTTCCGGTTTGTTCAGGCATTCTCATCTATCTCATCACTCTTGACCAAGTTAACTCGGAAGGGTGCTTAATTTTTATGGTTGGACGAGTGTGAGGTGAGCTTTCAGAAGCTTAAGACAGCATTGACCACAACTCTAGTGTTAGTTTTGCCATCAACTTCAGGTTCATATACCGTGTATTGTTATGCTTCGAGGGTTGGTATTGGTTGTGTGTTAATGCAGGAGGGTAGATTTATTGCTTATGCTTCTCGTCAGTTGAAGCCCCATGAGAAGAACTACCCCGTTCATGATTTGGAGTTAGCTGCCATAGTTCATGCATTGAAAATTTGGAGGCATTACTTGTATGGTGTGTCTTTTGAGGTTTTTACTGATCATCGTAGCCTCCAGCACTTGTTCAAATAGAAAGATCTTAAGTTGAGGCAGCAGAGGTGGTTGGAGTTGCTAAAGGATTATGGTATTACTATATTGTACCATTCGGGAAAGGCCAATGTGCTGGCCGATGCTTTGAAATGAAAGTTGGTGAGTATAGGGAGTTTGGCATATATTCCAGTTGGGGAGAGACCTCTGGCAGTTGATGTTCAGGCTTTGGCTAATCGGTTCGTGAGGTTGGATATTTTGGAGCCCAGTTGGGTATTGGCTTGTGTGATTTCTCGGTCTTCTCTATATGATCGCATAAGAGAGCAAGTATGATGATCCTCATTTTCTTGTCCTTAAGGATAGAGTTTAGCACGATGATGCCAGAGATGTGACCATTGGTGATGATGGGGTGTTGAGGATGCAGGGCCGGATTTGTATGCCCGATGTAGATGGTCTTCGAGAGTTGATTCTGGAGGAGGCCCATAGCTCGCGGCATTCCATTAATCTGGGTGCCGCAAAGATGTATCAGGATTTGAGGCAGCATTATTAGTGGAGGAGAATGAAGAAAGACATTGTGGGATTTGTAGCTCGGTGTCTTAATTGTCAGCAGGTGAAATATGAGTATCAGAGATTGGGTGGCTTGCTTCAGCGGATGGATATTCTAGAGTGGAAGTGGGAGTGGATCACCATGGACTATGTAGTTGGGCTTCCATGGACTTTAAAGAAGTTCGATACAATTTGGGTTATTGTGGATCGGCTGACCATGTCCGCACACTTCATATTTGTGAATACTACCTATTCTTCAGAGATCTATATCCGGGAGAGTGTTTGTTTGCATGGTGTCACAATTTCCATCATTTCAAATAGGGGCACTCAGTTTACATCATAGTTTTTGAGGTTAGTGCAGTGAGAGTTGGGTACTCAGGTTAAGTTGAGCACAACTTCTCACCCTCAGACGGACGGGCAGTCCGAGCACATTATTCAGATATTGGAGGACATGTTGCATGCTTAAGTCATTGCTTTTGGAGGGTCATGGGATCAGTTTATACCACTTGCAGAGTTTTCTTATAACAACAGCTACAAGTCCAGTATTCAGATGTCTCCATATGAGACTTTATATGGGAGGCGGTGTAGATCTCCCGTTGGTTGGTTTGAGTCGGGTGAGGCTAGGCTATTGGGGACATACTTGGTGCAGGTTGCTTTAGAAAAGGTGAAGATAATTCAGGAGAGGCTTCGTACAATGCAGTCGAGACAAAAGTTATGCTGACAAGAAGGTTCGAGATGTGTCTTACATGGTTAGTGAGAAGGTTCTGTTGAAGGTTTCACCCATGAAGGGTGTTATCCGATTTGAGAAGAAGGGTAAATTGAGTACTCGGTTCATTGGGCCTTTTGAGGTGCTTCAGAGGTTTGGGGAGGTGGATTATGAGCTTGATTTCCATTTAACTTGTCGAATGTGCATATGGTATTTAAGGTTTCTATGCCCCAGATGTATATTGGGTGTCCGTCTCATGTTCTGGATTTCAGCACGGTTCAGTTGGATACTGATTTGACGTATGATGTGGAGTTAGTAGCTATTTTGGGTCATCAGGTTTGAAAGTTGAGGTCAAAGGATATAGCTTCAGTGAAAGTGTAGTGGAGAGGTCGGCCCATGGAGGAGGCTACCTGGGAGACCGAGCGGGAGATGCGGAGCAGATATCCTCACCTGTTTGAGGCTTTAGGTATGTTTCTTGACTCTTTCGAGGACAAATGTTTTGTTTAAGTTGGGGAGAATGTGACGAACCGGCCGGTCATCTCATGAGTTACCACTACGTTTTCCCCATTTCTTCTTCAAAGCGGTTGGCAGACATCTATATCACTATTTAATCTCCACCAAAAAGCTCTCAAAATGATCAACTATGGGTGAAAATAGACCCAAAATCGCGGATGAAATGAATTATAACATTCTGCCCAGGTCTGACTCCACCTTCATCGCGATCGCGACACTTCCCTCACAATCCCAAAGAACAAATTTTCAACTCCAAAAAATTACACTACGCGAACACAATATAGCCTACGCGAACGCGATGCTTTCGCCTCATATACCTTTGTGAATGCGAAGAACAAACGACCTTCAGCCCATCTGACCTATCTTCCTCTACGAGATCGCGAGTGCCTTCTCGCGAACGCGATGCACAGCTTCCCAGCCTTTCACAAATGTGAAGCCTCCCACGCAAATGCGAAGGCTTAAATTTGGCCTTCCTCAAATCCTTCTACGCCATCGCAAAGGGTAATTATTTGCAACAGCTGAAACTCAAAATCTGCAATCTTTTAAGGCACAAAATGGTCCAATTGACCACCCGAAGCTCACCCGAGGACTCTAGGACCTCAACCAAAGGCACCAACACATCCTAAAACCTTATTCAAACTTTTTCCAATCATCAAAACACCTCAAACAACATCAAATTACTCAAAACACATCGGATTCAAGCCTAAGTTTCTAAAATCTTCCGAAATACGCTTTTGATAAAAAACCCAACAGAACCACGTCCGAATGACATGAAATTTTGCACACACATCCCAGATGACACAACAAAGCTACTCCAACTCTCGAAATTCTATTCCGGCCCTCAAATCAAAATCTCACCTACCAACCGGAAATCGCCAAAATATCAACTTTGCCAATTCAAGCTTATTCTACTCCGGGCCTCCAAAACCCATTCCGATCACACTCCTAAGTCACAAATAATCTCCTGAAGCTAAAAAAACCATAGGAACTCACATCCGAGCCCTCTAACACATAAGTCAACATCTGGTTGACTTTTCCAGCTTAAGCCTTATTAAAAGAGACTAAGTGTCTCAAACCTTATCAAAAATCATTCTGGACTCGATCCGACCAACCCGATGCCACAAAGCACGGATAACGAAGCATAAAGAAGCAAAAATGGGGAAATGGAGCGGTAACTCATGAGATGACTGGCCGGGTTGTCACATCCTCCCCAACTTAAACAAACGTTCGTCCTCAAACGAGTCAAGAAATATACCAGAAGCCTCAAACAGGTGAGGATATCTGCTTTGAATCTCTCGCTTAGTCTTCCAGGTAGCCTCCTCCACGGGCCAATCTCTCCACCGCACCTTCGTTGAAGCTATATCCTTTGACCTCAACTTTCGAACCCGATGACCTAAAATAGCTACTGGCTCCACACCATAAGTCAAATCATCCTCCAACTGAACCGTGATAAAATCCAGAACATGAGATGGATCCCCAATATACTTTCGGAGCATAGAAACATGAAATACCGGATGCACACTCGACAAGCTGGGTGGCAAGGCAAGCTCACAAGCCACCTCTCCAATCCTTCGAAGTACCTTAAATGGACCGATGAACCACGGACTCAACTTCCCTTGTTTTCCAAATCTCATAACACCCTTCATGGTTGAAACCTTAAATAGCACCTTCTCGACAAACATGTAAGACACATCTCGCCAACGGTTTTGCCTTAACTGTGCTGTACGAAGCCTCTCCTGAATCACCTTCACCTTCTCCAAAGCATTTTGTACCAAATCAGTCTCCAATTGCTTATCCTCACTAGGCTCAAACTAACCAACTGGAGATCTACACTGTCTCCCACACAAAGCCTCATCTGGAGCCATCTGAATACTCGACTGGTAGCTGTTTTTATAAGAAAACTTTGTGAGTGGTAGAAACTGATCCCATGACCCTCCGAAGTCAATAACACAAGCACGCAACATGTCCTCCAATATTTGAATGGTACGCTCGGACTGCCCGTCCGTCTGAGGATGAAAAGCTATGCTCAACTGCACCTGAGTACCCAAGTCTCGCTGAACAGACTTCCAAAACTGGGAAGTAAACTGAGTGCCCCAATCTGAAATGATGGAAACTGGTACACGGTGTAACCGAACAATCTCCCGAATTTATATCTCTGCCAATCGCTCTGAATAATAAGTAGTACAAAAAGGAATGAAGTGCACTGACTTGGTCAGCATATCCATAATCACCCAAATAGCATCAAACTTCTTCATAGTCCGAGGAAGTCCAACAACAAAATCCATAGTGATCCTATCCCACTTCCACTCAGGAATAACCATCTGCTGAAGCAAGCCACCCGGTCTCTGGTGCTCATATTTTACCTGCTGACAATTGAGACACCAAGCTACAAAACCCACAATATCTTTCTTCATTCTCCGCCACCAGTAATGCTGTCTAAGATCCTGATACATATTCGCAGCTCCTGGATGAATAGAATACCGCGAGCTATGGGCCTCTTCCAGAATCAACACCCGAAGCCCATCCATATTGGGCACACAAATCCGACCCTACATCCTCAACACTCCATCATCACCAATGGTCACATCTCTAGTATCATCATGATGAACTCAATCCTTAAGGACAAGCAAATGCAGATCATCATACTGGCGCTCTCTGATGCGATCATATAAAGAAGACCGAGATACCACACAAGCCAATACCCGACTGGGCTCAGAAATATCCAACCTCACAGACTGATTGGCCAAAGCCTGAACATCAACTGCAAGAGGTCTATCCCCAACTAGGATATATGCCAAACTCCCCATACTTACTGCCTTTTGGCTCAAAGCATTGGCCACCACATTGGCCTTCCCTGGATGGTAGAATATAGTGACATTATAATCCTTAAGCAACTCCATCCATCTCTGCTGTCTCAAATTAATATCCTTCTGCTTGAACAAATGCTGAAGACTACGATGATCAGTGAATACCTCATAAGACATGCCATACAAGTAACACCTCCAAATCTTCAATGCGTGAACTATCGCAGCCAACTATAAATCATGAACGGGGTAGTTCTTCTCATGGGGCTTCAACTAACGAGAAGCATATGCAATAACTCTACCCTCCTACATCAGCACACAACCAATCCCTACTCTCGAAGCATCATAATACAATACATATGAACCTGAAGCTGATGGGAAAACCAATATTGGAGCTGTGGTCAAAGCTGTCTTGAGCTTCTGAAAGCTCTCCTCACACTCGTCCGACCATACAAACGAAGCACCCTCCTGAGTTAACTTGGTCAAGGACGATACGATAGATGAGAATCCCTGAACAAACCGACAATAATAGTCTGCCAACTCGAGAAAACTATGAATCTCAGTAGCTGAGGACGGTTTGGGCCAACTCTGCACCGCCTCTATCTTCTTTAGATCAACCTGAATACCCTCAAAGACACCACATGTCCCAAGAATGCCACTAAACTTAGCCAAAACCACACTTGAAGAACTTTGCCTAAAGCTTCTCCTCCCTCAATCTCTGCAGCACAACCCTCAAATGCTCCGCATGCTCCTCCTAACTACGTGAATATACCAAAATATCATCAATGAAGACTATAACAAACGAGTCAAGATAAGGCCCGAACACGCTGTTTATCAAATGCATGAATGTTGTTGGGGCATTGGTCAGCCCAAAAGACATAACCAGGAACTCATAGTGACCATATCTGGTCTAGAAGGTTGTATTAATAATATCCAAATCCCTTATCTTCAACTGGTGATAACCCGAACGGAGATCAATCTTGGAAAATACCCTCGCTCCCTGAAGCTGGTCGAATAGATCATCAATGCGAGGCAAATGATACTTGTTAATTGTTACCTTGTTCAATTGCCGATAATAAATGTACATTCTCATTGTGCCATCCTTCTTCTTCACAAACAGAACCGGCGCACCCCAAGGTGACACACTAGGCCGGATGAACCCCTTATCTAGGAGTTCCTAAAGCTGCTCCTTTAACTCCTTCAACTCCGCTAGTGCCAACAATATGGCGGAAGAGAAATGGGCTGAGTACCCGGTACCAAGTCAATACCAAAATCAATATCCCTGTCTGGTGGCATACCCGACAGGTCTTCAGGAAATACATCAGGGAAGTCCCTTACAACTGGAACAGAATCGATACTGGGAGCCTCAGCCCTAACATCCCTCACAAAGGCAAGATACTAGAGACAACCCTTCCCAAGCATATTCTGGGATTTCAAGAAAGATATCACTCTACTAGGAACATAATCAGTCACACCACGCCACTCGATCTGTAGTACACTCGACATAGCCAAAGTGACTGTCTTGACATGACAATCTAGAATAGCACGACCCTGAGATAACAAATCCATGCACAAAATAACATCGAAATCCACCATACTCAGTAATAAAAGATCAACTAGGGTCTCCAGACCCCTAATAGTCACCACACATGATCGGCACACACGGTCTACAATAATAGTATTGCCTATCGAGGTAGATACATGAATAGGTTAAGGAAGAATCTTATGGGGCATACCCAAATAATGAGCAAAGTATGATGACACATAAGAAATGATGGATCTGGGATCAAATAACGCAGAGGCATCTCTGTGGCAGACTGAAACAATACCTGTAATAACAGCAGCAGAAGTAGTAGTATCAGATATGCCTGGAATAACATAGAAATGGACCTGACCGTCCCCTGATCGACCTCCCTCTCTGGGGCGATCCCTGGCTGACTGACCTCCACCCCTAGCTGGTTGAGCAGGTGGCGGTGAAGCAACTGGCGCTGAAGCTGAATGCTGACCCCTCTGTTGGGATGAACTATAAGCACGACAAGGATACTGCCTCCATATATGGCTCATCTCGCCACACTCATAACAACTCCTAGGTGTTGGAGAAGGGGACTGCAGGGAACCCCTTGCACCGGAGTGACTAGCAGATGCAATCGGCATAGAAAAACCCTAAACTTATAGAGTATGGGAAGAACTCTGAGCTGGAAGGGCACTAAGTGATGGTTGGCCCTGCAGAGATCCCTAATAACCATGACCCGAAGATGCCCCATGATAATCTGGGCAAGCTCACTGAGCAGGCCTAAATGAACGACCTCTACCATGCTGAAATTGGCCCCTCGAAAGAGCACCACTATAACTGCCCGATCCTCGAGGCCTCTTGGCTGCCCTTTTCTCTCGCTCCTGTCGGTGAACCGACTCGATCTCACAGGCGATATGAACCACCTCCTCGAATGTAGCACCATACACCATCTCTCGAGTCGTAAGAATATAGATCTGATAAGTAAGACCATCAACAAATCTCCTAATCCTCTCTCGATCTGTCAGAACTAACAAGATGGCATGATGAGCCAATTCAGAAAACCTCGACTCAAACTACGACATAGTCATCTCCCCTTGTTGCAACCACTCAAATTGTCTACGCAGCTCCTTTCTGCGGGATTGAGACACATACTTCTCTAAGAAGAGAATGAAGAACTACTGCCAAGTAAGGGGGCACTGCACTAATAGGCCTATGCCTCTCACACGCCTCCCACCAAGTGAAGGCAGCCCCAAAAATCTGAAAGGTGGTAAATGCCACACCACTAGTTTTAAGAATCCCTATTGTACGAAGCATCCACTGCATTTATCATAGAAACCCCGGGCATCCTTGCCCTCTGCGTCGCTGAATGTCGGAGGTTGGAGTCTACCAAACCTCTCAAGTCAACGCTGCTCATCACCCGGCATAACTAGTACTACAAAATCTTGCACTGGTGCAACCTGCTTGGCTGGAGATGCCCCCAGTGTCTGGAGTCCCTGCACAACTTGATCAGGTGTGCGAGAAGCGGGGGTCTGGATCCCTCCCCCGGTCTGTGAAGTAGTTGCAGCCATAGTAGCTGAAACCACCTGAGCCAGACCGATACACACTGACAAGATCTAAGCTAAAGCCTCCTAAAGGCCTGGAATCACAATAGGCATAGCTCGTGCCTGAACTGGTGCTGCTGGAGCATCTATAGCTGGAGCCTGATCCTGAGCTGGGGCAGCTGGTAGGTCAACAAGTGTTGCCCTCGCTGCTCTACCTCTGCCACGACCACGACCGCATCCACGGCCTCTAGTGGCCTCAGCTGGTGGCACTGGTGGTCGTCCACCCTATCTGATAGCTCGTGTTCTCACCATTTGTGAGAGAATAGGATACCAGAAGTTTAGTACTCAGACCAACAAGTTCGCACGATAAGAATTTCAAGAATATGAGGTTTTTCTTAAAGGTTCTGCAACCTCTCGAGGATAAATACAGACATTTTCATACCGATCCGCGAGACTCTACTAAACCTGCTCATGACTCGCGAGACCTATGTAACCTAGGCTCTAATACCAACTTGTCACGAACCTAACCCCAAACCGGATCGTGATGGCACCTCTTGTGAAGACAAGGCCAGCCAGTTAAACAAATTCTTAGCTTTAAACAGTTAAATAGCATAATAATAGTCTATACATGGCTAAATAATACGAAATAGAAACAATACGGATAATAAATGCAAAAAAAGCAGCCCGACACATCCCTAACCAAGGTGTCACAAGTCATGAGCAACTATGAATCCTGATACGAGTCTACTAAATGAAATATCTGGTACAGCTGTTTGAAGCACATAGAAACAATAAGACAAGGGAGACACGGGGGCTGCGTATGCCAACAACTACCTCGTAGTCTCCAAAATATTGCCTGGACTGGAGGAATCAGCACTTAAGAGCGGGACCAACAATGCCTAAATCTGCACACGCGGTGTAGAGAGTAGTGTGAGTACTTCGACCTAGTGACTAACAAATATAAATAATGACCGAAGATAAGAAATAACATAAAGCACAAGGTATTCTATAACAAAGCAGTAAAACGCCATTTGAAAACAGTAATCAGTGAAAAGTCAATTAAAATCTCCTTTGAATAGTTAAAACAAGTAATTGATAGGTAAACAATGTGAAATAAACCGATAGAAGTTCGCCCCTCGGGCACAGTATTAACAAATTCGCCCCTCAGGCAGCATCTCAGAATAGTACCAGCCCCTTGGGCTCAATCTCATAATAATGCCAGCCCATTGGGCTCAATCTCATATCAAAATGGGTACCCACGCTGACTGGGAGTGTACAAACTCCAGGAGGGGCCCCTTACGGCCCAAGCGCAATCATAAGCCACCTCTTGGCATCAAATCTAGGCCATCAGCATCATATCAATCAACAAGCCACCTCATGGCGTACATATCTAAGGCCTTCGGCCTCATAATCAAATCAGTATCTCACTGCTGCGGCGTGCAGACCAATCCAAAAGTATCCTCACAACACAGGTCCCCAGCCTTACTCAATCAAAAATTATATAAGCCACTCAGGCAATAGTAAAACGTGATGCTCAGCTCAAAATATTATTTGAAATATCATTTAAGTCTCAAAACTGAGTAAAAATGGCTGAGTAGTAAAACAGTGGAAAATAACATGACTGAGTTCAAGTAATAAGTCAAAATAGTGAGGAAATAGTAATATAAAATCCCGAAGGGCTCAAATAGTTGGCACGAAGCCCAAATATGGAAATCAGCCCAAATCATAATGATAGTAAATAAGTTTCAGTCAAATACGCGATAAAATCATCAACCGGGATAGACCAAGTCACAATCTCCAATAGTGCATGACCCCACGCCCATCATCCAGTGTGTGTCTCACTTCAATATAGCACTACGATGTGCAATTCGGGGCGTCAAAACCTCAGAGCATTATTTACAATCATTACTCACCTCGAACCGGCCAAATCTCTAGTTCGCGACACCTTTTCACCTGGAATCGACCTCCACGCCCGTCAAATCTATCCAAAATCAGAACGAATATGTCATATTATGCTAACGGAACAAAGCCCAAGCGAAAACAATCAAAAAATACCATAAGTCCCAAAATTAGCAAAACTTGAGCCCCGGGGCCACTTCTCGAGACTCAGAAATATTTACATCAACGGGTTCCTTATCTCCCTATGAGTTCATACATACCAAAAGTTCTCAAATCTGACCCCAATTGGTCCTACAAATCCCCAAACCAAAATACCAAAATTCCAATCCCTAGTTCTTCCATTTTTAGCTTAAGTTCCATGATTTTCTAGGTAGATTTCACAATAGAACCGAGTTCTAAGTTCAAAACTCTTACCTCCAATCGATTTCCCCTTGAATCCCTCTTTAATCTCCACCAAGAAGCTCTCAAAATGATCAACTATGGGTGAAAATAGACCCAAAATTGCGGATGAAATGAATTATAACATTCTGCCCCGGTCTGATTCATCCTTCATCGCGATCGCAACACTTCCCTCGCGATCGCGAAGAACAAATCTTCTACTCCCCAAAATTACACTATGTGAACGCGACATAGCCTACGCGAACGCGATTCTTCCGCCTCATACACCTTCGCAAACGCAACCACCCTTACGCGAACGCGAAGAACAAATGACTTTCAGCCCATCTAACCCATCTTCCTCTACGCGATTGCGAGTGCCTTCTTGCGAATGCGATGCACAGCTTCCTAGCCTTCCGTGAATGTGAAGCCTCCCACGCGAATGCGAAGGCTTAAATTTGGCCTTCCTCAAATCCTTCTACGCGATCGTGATACACCCTACGCGATCACGAAGGGTAATTCTCTGCAACAACTGAAACTCAAAATCTGCAATCTTTTAAGGCACAAAATGGTCCGATTGACCACCCAAAACTGACCCGAGGCCCCAAGAACTCAACCAAAGGCACCAACACATCCTAAAACCATATTCAAACTTGTTCCAATCATCAAAACACCTCAAACAACATCAAATTACTCAAAACATAGCATGTTCAAGCCTAAGTTTCTAAAATCTTCCGAAATACGCTCTCGATAAAAAACCCAACCAAACCACGTGAGAATGACCTGAGATTTTGCAAACACATCCCAAATGACACAACGAAACTACTGCAACTCTTGAAATTCCATTCTGACCCTCGGATCAAAATCTCACCTACTAACCGGAAATCGCCAAAATATCAACTTTGCCAATTCACGCCTAATTCAACTTCGTGCCTCCAAAACCCATTCCGATCACACTCTTAAGTCACAAATCACCTCTTGAAGCTAACTGAACCATCGGAACTCACATCTGAGCCCTCTAACACATAAGTCAACATTCAGTTGACATTTCCAACTTAAGCCTACTTAAAAGAGACTAAGTGTCTCAAACCTTATTAAAAATCATTCCAGACTCTATCCAACCAGCCCGATACAACAAAACACAAATAACAAAGCTTAAAGAAGTAGAAATGGGGGAAAGGGAGTGGTAAATCATGAGACAACTCGTCGGGTCATCACATATCCACTGGATATTTATATTTAGGGACTACAAAATGGTATCCTGGGAAATCCCCGGTTGTTATCTCTGTGTTGAGCTGTATTTTCTTCTGTGATTATTTTGTCTCTATTGCAATTATTTCTATACTTATAACCTTGTGTTACTTTAATATTGTTTCTTTCCTTATATATTCGTGTATATGACCGTCAAGGCCCTGACCTTCCTCGTCACTACTCGACCGAGGTTAGGCTTGGCACTTACTAGGTATTGCTGTGGTGTACTCCTGCCCTTTCATGCACATATTTTTCGATGCAAACCTAGGTACTTCGACTCAGCCCTACTACCCTTGAGGTGAGGCGATTCTCCTGAGACTTTGAGGTATATCTACCGCGTCCGTAGACTATGGAGTCCCTTTCTATTCTTTCTTATAGTTTTAATCCTTCTATATTTATTTTGATTTAGACATTCCAGAGTTAGAGCATTTTGTCATATTCGTAGTTTGTGATTCATGGGATTCCATGTTTTGGGAGTTTGTTCGGATTTTAGATTTTGTATTGTATATGCCGAGCGGTATCTTAACACCTTTATATTGTTATCTTCGGTTTTTATTAGTTTATCTGCAACTCTTCTAGTTCTATTATGTTGTTTTCCTTTTTTCGTAAAATGTTAGGATTACCTAGTCGTAGAGACTAGGTGCCGTCACGATAGTTCACGAAGGGCGAACTGGGGTCGTGACAAGTTGGTATCAGAGCTCTAAGTTCATAGGAGTCGTGAATCATAAGACAATTTATTAGTGTCTCGCGGATCGACACAGAGACGTCTATACTTATCTACGAGAGGCTATGTAACTGTTAGGAAAATTACACTTTATTTGATTTCCTTATCGTGCGAGATTTTGATGTCACAATTCTAAACTTCTATCTTTTATTCTCTCTTAGATGGTAAGGACACGTGCTACCAGAGATGATCAGGTACCCGCGCCCCCTACTGGAGCAGTTAGAGGCCGGGGTCAAGGTAGAGGTCGAGGATGCGCATGCGGTGCAGCTAGAGCACCCGCGCGAGCTGCCACTGAGGAGCCACCAATAGCTCCCGCCAGATCCCAGGCACCTAATATGACTACTACTGTTACTACTACTCAAGCACTTCAGAAAATCTTGCATAGTTCATGATCATGCACATTACTCTGGCTCAGGTAGGGTTGCTTTTCCTTGCTGCAGCCATATCCTAGAGCAAGAGGAGCACAGACTAACACCGCTCGCACTCCTGAGAAGTGAGTGCATGTTGATTAGGTCCTAGAGATTATTCATGTACATCCTGTAGCCCCAGATCAGCCCGAGGACAGGGCAACGACTTCGGAGGATGAGCAACAGAGGCTTGAGAGGTTCAAGAAGTACAAGCCTTTTGTATTCAATGGTCTAGCATCAGATGATAATCTGGATTTCAAGATAAGTGCTACCGTATTCTCCGTACCATGGGTATATTAGGATCAAGCGAGGTTTCCTTCACTACTTTCTAGCTTCGAAGAGCCGTCTATAAGTGGTGGCGTACTTATGAGTTAGACAGTCTGGATAAGGCAGCTTACCTACCTTGGACTCAATTTTTAGATATGTTCCTAAGAGAGTATGTTCCTCAGAGCCTTAGAGATGCATGATATGCAGAGTTTGAGCATTTGTGCTAGGGTACTATGACTGTCTCAGAGTATGTTGTCCATTTCACTAGCTTGGCTAGACATGCACCAGCTTTGGTTTCTACTATTCGCGAGAGGGTTCGCTGGTTTATTGAGGTGCTCATTCCCAACATCAAGTCTAGCATGGCTCGTGAGTTAGAGAGGGATATTTGTTATCATTAGGTGGTGATCATTGCCAGGAGAGTGGAGGGTATGCATGCTCGGGATAGAGAGGAGAGAGAGGCCAAGAGGTCTCAAGAGCGGGCTATTATTCTGGTGCCCGTGCTCCGGCTACAGTTTGTCATGGTAGGGCTTATATGAGTTGCCCTATTTATTCAGCTCTTCCGGTAGCTGGTTGTATTCCAGCTCCTACTAGGCCTCAGGAGCCTTATTATGTACCTCCAGTATCTAGTGCGCCTCCTGCGTGGGGTGCTTTCAGTGGCCAGTCTAGCAGACCTGGCCTTAGCCAGTCACAACCACCACGTCTTCCTAGAGCTTGTTTTGAGTGTGGTTACACACACCATATGGTGAGAGATTGCCCCAAACTTAGAAGGGGTGCACCTCTACAGACTTCTCAGCCACAGTGTGCCCCATAGAGTTCTCAGGCTATGATTACAACACAAATTGCTACCCCACCTACTCAGCCAACTAGAGGTGGAGGTCGGGGAGGTAGAGGTCGCCCTAGATGGGGAGGACATTCCAGATATTATGCATTTCCTGCCTGTATCGAGGCTGTCACCTCTGATTTTATCATCATAGGTACTGTCCCGGTTTATCATAAAGATGCATCGGTTTTATTCGATCCAGGATCCACCTATTCTTATGTGTCTTCTTATATTGCCCCGCATTTGGGTGTATCTCGAGATTCTTTGTGTTCCCATATTTATGTTTCTACTCCTATGGGAGATTCTCTTGTTGTGGACCGTGTTTATCGGTCATGTTTGGTTGCTCTTAGTGGTTTTGAGATCATAGCTGATTTATTGTTGCTCATCATGGTAGATTTTGATGTTATCTTGGGCATGGACTAGTTGTCGCCCCATTATACTATTCTTAATTGTCACGCAAAATCGTCTATGCTAGGTGTACCACGTGTTGAGTGGAGGGGTGCTTTAGATCACACTCTCAGTAGAGTTATTTCTTTCCTTAAGGTTGAGCGAATGGTTGAGAAGGAGTGTGACGTGTATCTAGCTTATGTGAGAGATATCAGTATTGAGACCCCTACAGTTGATTCAGTCCTAGCAGTATGGGACTTCTCGAATGTGTTTCCAGCCGATCTTCCAGGCATGCCACCCGATAAAGATATGATTTTGGCATTGATTTGTTGTCGGGCACTTAGCCCATTTTTATTCCTTCGTATCATATGGCTCCTCCTAAGTTGAAAGAGATGAAGGATCAGTTACAGGAATTATTTGATAAGGGTTTTATTTGGCCCAGTGTATCACCTTGGGGTGCTCTTATCTTGTTTGTGAAGAAAGAGGATGGTTCTATACGTATGTACATTGATTATCGCTAGTTGAAAACAGTTACACTAAAGAATAGTTATCCTTTCCCTCATATTGATGATTTGTTTGACCAGCTACATGGTGCACGAGTGTTTTCTCAGATTGACTTGTGTTCAGGTTACCATCAGTTGAAGATTCGAGAGCCAGATATCCTAAAAACTGCTTTAAAGACTTAGTATGGTCATAACGAGTTCCTTGTTATGTCATTTGGGCTGACCAATGCCCTAGCAGCCTTCATGTATTTGAAGCACAGTGTGTTCCGGCCACATCTTGACTCGTTCATCATTGTCTTTATTGATGGTATTATGGTATACTCCCGTAGTCGGGAAGATCATGAGCAACACCTAAGGACAGTGCTTCAGACTTTGAGAGAAAAGAAGTTATATGCAATGTTCTCGAAATGTGAGTTTTGGTTGGATTCCGTGGCATTCTTGGACCAAGTGGTTTCGAGTAAGGGGATAAAAGTGGATCCGAAGAAAGTAGAAGTAGTGTAGAGTTGGCCCAGACCATCCTCAACTATAGAGATCCGCAGTTTTCTTGGCTAGGCGGGTTATTACCGTCGATTTATTGAGGGGTTTCCATTTATTGCACCACCTACGACCAGGCTGACCCAGAAGGGTGCTCCATTCCAGTGGACGAAAGAATGTGAGGCTAGCTTTCAGAAGCTCAAGACATCTTTGACTACAACCCCAATTTTGATATTGCCTACAGGTTCAGGGTCTTATAATGTCTATTGTGATGTCTCAAGGATGGGCCTTGGAGCGGTATTTATGCATGACGGTAGGGTGATTGCCTACACGTCCAGAAAATTGAAGGTACATAAGAAGAATTGTCCTATCCATGATCTCGAGTTAGCTGCTACTGTTCACGCCTTGAAGATTTGACGTCATTGTTTGTATGGTGTGCCTTGTAAGATTTATACTGATCACCAGAGTTTGCAGCATCTGCTCAAGCAGAGGGATCTTAATTTGTGCTAGATGAGGTTTTTAGCGTTGCTGAAGGACTATGATATTACTATTTTGTATCACTCGGGCAAGGCCAATGCTTTGAGTCGCCAAGCATAGAGTTTGGGGAGTTTGGCTTATTTACCAGCAGTGGACAGGCCCATGGTGATGGATGTCTAGGCCATATCTAGTCAATTTGTGAGATTGGATCTTTCAAAGCCTAGTCGGGTCTTAGCTTGCGTGGTTTCACGATCTTCTTTATTTGATCATATTAGAGAGCGTCAGTTTGATGACAGTCACTTAATTATCCTCAAGGACAAGGTCCTGCATGGCGATATTAGAGATGTGACTATTGTTCATGACGAGGTATTGAGGATGCAGGGTCGGGTGTGTGTACCCAATGTTGATGGGATTCGGGAGTTTATTCTGGAGGAGGCCCATAGTTCGCTATATTCCATTAATCCGGTTGTTGCAAAGATATATCAGGATTTGAGACAGCAATATTGGTGGAGACGGATGAAGAAAGATATAGTTAGGCTTGTAGCTCGGTGCCTCAATTTCCAGCGGGTGAAGTATGAGCACCAGATATCGGGTGGGTCACTTTAGCAGATAGAGATTTCGAAGTGGCAGCGGGAGAGGATCACCATGGACTTCGCAGTTTGACTCCCACAGACTTTGAGGAAGTTCGATGCCATTTTGGTGATTATAGATCGGCTGACCAAGTTCGTGCATTTTATTCCGATATGTACTACCTATTCTTCGGAGCGGTTGGCAGAGATTTATATCTGGGATATTGTTCGTCTACATGGTATTCCAGTCTCCATCATTTCAGATAGAGATACTCAGTTCACATCACGATTCTGGAGGGCCGTACAATATGAGTTGGGCATTCGGGTGGAATTCAGCACATCATTTCTTCCTCAGACAAACGGACAGTCCGAGAGCACTATTTAGATTCTTGAGGATATGCTCCGTGTGTGTGTGATGGAGTTTGGAGGGTCTTGGGATCTGTTTTTTCCATTGCCATAGTTTGCCTACAATATCAGTTATCAGTCCAGCATTCAAATGGCACCATATGAGGATTTATATGGTAGGCGGTGTAGATCTTTGGTAGGTTGGTTTGAGTCGTTTGAGGCTAGATTATTGGGCAAAGACTTGGTGAAGGATGCTTTGGAGAAGGTTAAGGTGATTCAGGATAGACTTCTCATAGCCTAGTCTAGATAGAAGAGTTATGCAGACCGGAAGGTTCGTGATGCTTCCTACATGGTTGAAGAGCGGTTCTTGCTTTGGTTTTCCCTTATGAAGGGCTTTATGAGATTTGGGAATAAAGGGAAATGGAGTTCGATGTTTATTGGTCATTTTGAGATATTGAGACAGGTTGGGGAGGTTGCTTATGAGCTTTCCTTACCTCCCAGCTTGGCAGGAGTTCATCCGGTATTTCATGTTTCGATGCTCCATAGGTATCATGGTGACCCGTCGCACGTGTTGGATTTCAGTTCAATCTAGTTGGACAAGGATCTATCCTATGTTGAGAAGCCGGTGGCAATATTGGACAGGAAGGTTCGGAAGCTGAGGTCAAAGAACATTGAATCAGTGAAAGTTCAGTGGCGGGGTCAGCCAGTCAAGGAGGAGACTTAGGAGACCGAGCAGGGTATGCACAGTCGGTACCCTCATCTTTTCAGTACCTTAGATATGTCTCTATGATCGTTCAAGGACGAATGAACATTTAAGAATGGGAGAATGTAACGACTCGGCCGGTCGTTTTAAGAATTAATGCCCTCATCCCTTATTAACTGCATTCCCCGTGTTTGTTACTACTATTGTGATTTGTCGAGAGGATTTATTTAGAGTTTCGGAGAGTTTTGGGATACTTAGTCCCTAAATGAGAGCTTAAGCTTTAGATTTTGGACCGTAGTCGGAGTAGTATGCAGTTGGCCTTGGAATGAAATTCGTTGGTTCCTTTTTCTCCATTGGGTGATTTTAGGCTTAAGGGCATGTTTGGATTGTGTTTTAGAGGTCCGTAGCTTATTTAGGCCTGAAATGCCGAAAGTTTAATTTTTGAAGTTTCTTATTCGATAGTGAGATTTTGATATAGGGGTCGGAATGGAATTCTGAGAGTTGGAGTAGCTCCGTAGTATTGAATGTGATTTGTTTGCAAAATTTTAGGTCATTCGGATGAATATTAATAGATTTTTTGATCAAAAGCGGAATTTGGAAGTTTTGGGAATCCTTAGGCTTGGATTGGAGAGTGATTTGTGGTTTTAGCTTTGTTTGATGTAATTTGAGGGTTGGAACAAGTCCGTATGATATTTTAGGATTGGTTGGCATGTTTGGTGGAGGCCCTGGGGCCTTGGGTGAGTTTCGGGTGCTTATTGGAAGTTGAATTGGACTTCGGATAAAAATAAAGTTGGCTGAACCGCCCATAATTGCACCTGCGTGTATTGGATCGCAGGTGCGGGACCACAGAAGCGGTAGGAGGACCGCAGGTGTGGTCTGAGGCATTTTGTGCTTAGATCACAGATGCGACTCATGTACCGTAGAAGCGGCACCGCATCTGCGAAAAGCAAGTCGCAACTGCGAAAATTTGTGTTTAATGAAAAGTCGCAAGTGCGACATTGTCTCCGCAGAAGCAGGACCGCAGGTGCGGTCCCAGAGCCGTTGATGCGGTTTCACTGGTCAGAAAATGGGCAGAAACAAGGGTTTTGTCTCAAGAACTTAGAAATTAATTTGGGAGCTCGGGATTGGCGATTTTGGGAGAGAATTTCACCTGGGTGTTTTGGGGAAGTAATTCTTACCCAATTTTGATTAATTTTCACGAATCTATGCTTAAATTCATCCTTTAAATTCGAATTTGGGGTGAAAATTTGGAGAAAAATTGGAAAAAGTTCTTAGGCCTAATTTTTTAGTTTTAATCAAGATTTTGATGTCGGATTGGAGTAATTTCTATATATATGAACTCGTGAGAGTGTGAAGAGTGTGAGGACTCCGAATTTGTAAATTTTACCCAATTTCGAGATGTGGGCCCGAGGGTCTTTTTGGGCGATTTTCCTAATTTTGCGTATTAGATTCAAATTAATTAGTTGAATTAGTTACTTGAAATTATATTTACATTATGCAATTACTTTGAATAGATTTGGTTCATTTGGAATCGGATACTCGTGGCAAGAACGTGATTCTGAGTTGATTGAGTTGGTTCGAGGTAAGTGGCTTGCCTAACCTTGTGTGCGGGAACTCCCCTTAGTATTTGGTATTGTTGATATATGAAATGCCTTGTATGTGAGGTGATGAGTGTGTACATTAGTTAATTATTGAAAATCTTGTTTTTCCTTAAGTACATATAACTGTGTTTTCTTCCCTGCTTATACTACTTGTAATTTAAGCATACTGTTAGCTTAGGAATTCATGTCTAATTGACTTAATTTCTTTACTTGATCAAACTGCTTTATTTGAAATTCTATGAAGCATGCTAGGTTAGAAATACCTATTTTTATCTTGGAATGAAATTGGACTGAATTGAATATTCTTCTTGTTACTGTTGTGTGTTTACTTTGGGACTACAAGATGATATCCCAGGAGATCCCCCTGCATGTTTACTTTGGGACTTCAAATTTGTATTTAGGTAGATCCCCCTGCACTTTTATATTGGAACTACGGGACTGCACCCGGTAGATTCTCCCAGTACTGAGTATTTACATTTAGGACTACGGATCAGGATTTTCCATACATCCCCGTGCACTATGAGTTGGACTATGGGACGACACTGTCACGCCCCAAAAATCCGAGGAGTGTGACTGGCGCTCAACTGAGTAAACCCGACCGAGCAAGCCTGTTAGGTCTCATTCTACACAAACTAACTCATGAATAAATAGGAGATGGACTCCATTAATCAAATTCTATAAACATAAAATTAACGATTTCCATTTCATTTTCATTAGCAACTTCATCCACCACCTCAAAGGTATTACAAGTTTTATACATCATTGCCAAACATCAATATTTCTATTTTAATTTCCAATACTCGACACTACCCACAACCTGTCTACGGAGCCTCTAAATATAACAGAAGAATAATGTGGAAATGTCGGCAACAAGGCTCGGGCTATACCTCTAAATACAAAGTACATGATAAACAATCGTACAGGGCCCCGAAATGAAGTGGGGCTCACCAACTCAGCTGAAAGGAAGATGCGTCACTGGCTGTGACCAACACTGCCTGCTATGGAACCACCTACAATCATAACACGAATGTAGTGCCCCCGGCAAAAGGG